>LOJH01012424.1:12416-25082 GCA_001685095.1 Ellobius talpinus
CTCCCTCCCTCCCTCCCTCCCTTTTCTTTCAGTGCCTCTTTCTTTTAGCGCCAGAGATAGACACAAGGCCTTTTAGCTATATCCCCAACCCTGTTTCTATTTTGATTTTGAGACAAGGTCTCAAGATGTTACCCAGGCTGTCCTTGAACTCACTCTGCAGCCCAGACAGAGTAGCCAACTTTCAGAGTAGCTGAGATCCCAGACCTGCACCCCAGGCCGGGCTTTGCTTTAGCATCTTCCTTCAAAGTGGTCGCCCTGCACAACCCTCGTCTGCAGGTACCTCGCAGGTACCCCTCTCTGCCGCTGTTAGGGTTTCCAAACCGCAAGTGTTCCTTCCTCCACAGAAGCCTGCTGAGTGGGACTTGTCAACTCCACAGCGTCCCAGGGTCCCCGACACCAGCCTCTGTCTGCCCTCTGGCTGACAGTCCTTTCTTGGGATGAAGAGCAGTGTCCACCACCTCTCTCTCCAGTTCTTTACAGGACTGCCTTTACCCTGGGTCTTCTTCCTCCGCTAGCCAACACTTCTTGGGAATGGCTCCTTAGCACAGACCTAATTGGTTTGTACCCTCTGGTCCTTCCATGTAGGATGCTATAAGTCAATGTATCCATTTCCTCCTTCTTATCCAGTTTTCCTGTCAACAGAGAGACTAATACAGAGGATGCCTGCTGTTGATCGTCTAACCGTCATAATTGTTCCCTTAAACACACAGCCTCCCTCTGGGCAGCTGCACTGACGTCAGATATTTTCCTACTGCTCGTCATCCCAGCCGGGCATCCTCTGCAGCTGCTTGCTAAGACTCTCGGGCTACTCTCTCTCAAGGACCTTCATATTGGTTCTAGAATCTGGGTTACATTCTCAAATCATCCCAGTACTCGGGGCGGACCACACTCATCACACTGGCACACCACTCTATACCCCTTAGACAATGGCCATCCTGGGATTCTCCCCCCCTCCACACCCCTCTTTCAGGTGGCCCCACCTTAGTTTCTTATCTCACTCCTCTCTACACTACTTTTGCATACTGCCGCAGCCACCCCCAGCTCAGTCAGAACTTCCTCTGCAGACATGGCACCCTTGGGCAGCAGCGCTTCAAGATGTCTGCTCACCACCCCCTAGCAGGAGCAATGCCAGGGTTTCCCCCAAAACTTACCTCTGGTTTTGTCAAGTCCCACTGACTATGCCAATGGCTAGGAGAAATTCTTACCCTGGTTGGGTGGGTGGGGACTAGGGAAGATCTACCCTTTCCTCATAAGGTCCCAGTGACAAACTAAAGTTCGGTTCCACCAAAGTTCACACTGGGGAACCAGTGAGCTGGTGGGGTTTATAGTGACCCGTAAAGCAGCTGCACCACAAAGTCTGCACTCCTGAGAGACAATGGTTCCCCACAACTGTGTAGAGTCCCTAGTCCTCCCTGATCTATATGCTCCAGCCTCCTCCTGGGACCCTGAGGCCATATGTATTAGAGTGGAATTGCATACAATGGCTGGGAGGGGTGACTGGAGCTGAGGAGCCTCTCCAACAAGCCCAGGTGCACTGAAGATGGGTGGCTTCGGTTTGGCTTGGAGGATTTTCCCCGCACAACACACTTGACCCATGGAACCATATCCCCAGCCCAGGTGCACTGCAGATGGATGGCTTCCATTTGGCTTGGAGGATTTTCCCACACAACACACTTGACCCAAGGAACCATCTCCCCAGCCCAGTTTGCTGCTCTCCTGCAAATCCCAAATTACTCCGAAAGAAAGAAAGTTCTCTAGAAACAATGAAAATGAGCCCCAGGAAGAATCTCTGGGAACCTAGCAACAGGAGTCAGGGTGTCAGGTAGGGGGAGAGGGACAGAGCAGATTAGGGTGTCCCTGGAGGACACAGGGTTCTCTTGATGGGAAGTACAGAGGTCAGCGAGTGCCTGTGTTCATGATGAAGATGCAGGTGGGATTGATTAAGCACAGGCACACAGAGGCCTCTGCCCTGCCCTGGGCATGTGCCTGCCTTTCCTGCTCCGTTTGCTTCCATGACAGTGAGCAAACAGTGATCTACCAGTTTCCATGGGCACCCAAGAGTATTTGATAGCAGTGATTGCGTGGATGGCCGCTGTATCTTTTCCTTGGTCTCTGTGCCCTTCCGGATGGGGAAAATCAGCAGACATCTTGAGATCCCAGAGCCCCCATGTGCCAGTGGCTAGGCTTGGATGAAGGCAGATCCTGTGGTCTGCGCTGTCTAGTGTGTCAGGAAGAAGGAGGCACAACAAACTGCTCCATGTGTGAGTACCGGGGACACCAATGGAAAGTTTTCCTGTTACTCTTTAAAACTATGATCAAGTCCCTCTTTAAACCCCTCTTTAAAAGAAGGGAACAAAATGCAGTTTCTCCTACACTGCCAGGAGGAAAGGGGGAAATCATAAAAGCCTGCACCTTCTCCCTGGCTGGCTCCCTCAGGGCCAGGCCTGTAGGTGAGACCGATCTCTGTCTCTGTTAGCTGTGCCACCGAAGACAGGACAACAGACACTCTCACTACCGTAGATAAAGTCTCCAACCTAAGGTTCAGGTTCAGTCCTGCTGAGAGCTGTTACAGGATCTCCTCCCCCTACCCTCACCCCCCCCCAGGATGATGCAATATTTGCGTCTTGTGTCTACAAGGCTCCCTGAGTCTCTTCTGCATTACCAGACTGACCCCTGGCGGCCAAAGGGGACATTGCCGGATTTGGGGATTTGAGGATACCACTTAACTTCCATGCCGTGTTGCATCAGCCTCGTAAGCACCTAAGACTTAAGGGGGCGTGCCCGCCTGCTCACAGCCGCCTGAATACCGAAGGTGACAAGGGTGGGGTAGCAAAGAGTCGAAATGTCAAGATCATCTCAGATTTCCCGATTTGAGGCCCATTGTTCATTGTTTCAGGAATTCCTGCTTGTGCTTGCCCCCTCCCTTTTTTTTTCCCTCCAAGTCAGGGTTTCTCTGTGTAGCCCTGGCTGTCCTGGAACTAACTCTGTAAACCAGGCTGACCCTGAACTCAGAGATCCACCAGCCTCTGCCTCCTTGTTAAGGGACAGTTGATTCCATTTTCTTTTTAATTAAATCATGTTAGACTTTGATCATGTCTTCAGCTAAGGGTCAACTTCTTTGACTGGTTCTTCATCAATAATCTTGTAAATTACACTTTGTAAACTATTTCTATTGTTCTGAGAACTGACTGATCACCAGATGTTTCTTGGTATTGTTACCTGTCTGCCCATAAACCATACGTGTACCTTTCCCGTGATCATAAAAATAACTGCAAACTTCCATTCCACTTTTAGTCACTCGTGCACTTAGTGCAGAGAGAGTCTACTCTGCCTTAATCTGGGCCTTTTCATCCTCCTACTATGGGAGACTGAAAACATGGCCCGGCTGTCATTACATTTTCACTTAGCAACATCTTGCTGTTAGCGCCTGGTTTTTGACACCATAACATCCCAAGTGCTGAGACTGAAGGCATGTGCCACCACTGCCTGGCTGTCCTTGGCTCTTGATGGACTGGGACTGGTGACCAAGGAGGGCTCTCACAGAAAGTTCTGCTTCTGGGCCTGAGCCCAGGTCCAACAGCCCCTCGACCTCAGATCTCTAACTCTCATGGCACACGCATGGACATATACACAGAATAAATACATGTAAAATGTAAAAAATAATAATAATAACAAAAGGGGACTGGGGAGATGGCTCCGAAGTGAGAGGACCAGAGTTCTGATAGAAAGTGCCTGTGCAAACACCTAAGAGAGGAGGTGCCCGCCAGTAATCCCAGCTCTTGAGAAACAGACACAGGGGATCCCCGGAAAAAAACGCCTAGCTAGACTAGACAAACTGGTAAGTGCTGCTTGATTCAAGTGAGAGAGGCTCTGTTCACACACGAGCAGTCAAAGAAGACACCTGATAGGAACCACTGGCTCCCACTTGCAGGCATAGGCAAGTGCACATGAACCTGCACACACGGGTGCCCCCCGCAAACATGATTATATGCATGCATAACACACACACATACACGTGCACACAGAAATAAAGCTTCAGAGGGGTCAGGGGTGGGGGTGGGGCGGCTGGGATATAGCAGTTTCCTTCAGGGTCAATGACTAGTATTGTAACGAACAAAGAAACAAAGGTAACAGTGACAGCCCCCTCAGCAGCTTTCCTGGAGGAGACCTTAGGGATGGGTCAAGGGTGAGATAGAGCAGATATGACATTGTGAGGATACTTAGCTCACATGGTACCCAGCAGCAGCGGTTCATCCTCCTATCCTCTCCCTGATAGAATACATAATGACATTGTATTATATTGATATATTAATGTGAATTTGTTTTTGTAATTTTAAGACAGGGTCTCACTTGTTATGTAGACCAGGTTAGCCTTGGATTCACAGAGACACATCTGTCTATGCCTCCTGAGGTGAATGCTTTCTCTCTGTCTCTCTCTGTCTCTGTCTCTTTGCCTCTCTCTCTCTCTCGCGCGCGCGCGCGTGCGAGCGCACAACCTGGTCCCAAGTCACTATACAGCCAAGGATGACCTTAAACTGATCTCCCTGCCTCCATCTCCCAAGTGCTGGGATCCTTATGCCTCCCCAGAATGTGGAACTCTGAGCCTCCTAAGGCAAAGCAGATTGTTGACGAGATGTATGACTGGCGTCCTCTGCTGGCTAACTGCAGCACTTCAATTAAAATCTTGAGAGTCTCTAGATCCTGGTGAAAATAGAGCATTTTGTAAACTGAGAAATAACCTCAAAAGTCATAGTATTAACAGCCGGGCATGATGGTACGTGACAGCAATCCCGATGGAGGCAGGAGGGTCAGGAGTTCATGGTCATCCTCAGTCACACAGTGAAGTGGAGGCCTGGGTGGGCTACCTGAGACCATGTCTCAAAACCCTGGGGAAAAAAAGACCCCCTAGTACCAAATGGTCAGCATAGAAATCCTGTACATACAAGCAACACGAAAGGATCCAAGCAGGTTGTATTTATGAATTTATGCATTTAGATAAGTGTGACAATTACAATTACAGAAAAAGAGGCCATGAATTTGAGAAGGAGCAGGGGAAATGGGGATATGGGAGCAGGGGAGGAATGATGTAATTATAGCCCAATTTTTTTAAGACCTTAAAAACAGAACACAAAAACTATTGTCAGTTGGGCCCACTGTGGGGAAACTGTGACCCTATGTGTCTCCCATGTGATGAAACTGTACGGTCATATTTCCTCCTGGAGTGTCCCCAAGCCTTCTCTAGTAATCTTTGTCCCCCTGAATGCAGATATTAGCAGTATAGGCAGGGAAGCAGGCAATACTTGAGGGAGGTAAGCTTGTTGCTGGTGATATGTTTGGCTTTTTAAAAGATACCCCACCTAGGTCAGTGGCATGGACGATGCTGTGGCTCTGACAGTAGGCTCTTAAGCCTTCTTTGGCACAGTTTGGAGCACCTGCTGCTTTCTCCCTACCTGCCTCCAGAGCCAGCTAGTCTTCGGCCCAGGGATGCCAGTCAAGCACACATGCTGGGGTTGCTGGCAGCCGCCCTAAGCACCAGCTGCAGGCTATGAAAATAGACTCCCAGTTCCCTTGAGCATTTCTCTTGCTGATTGTCTGAAGGTTCCGAGCAAGGCCACTGGGTTCCTTCCAATCAAGGCCACTGGAGGGGCCAGGTGTTTGCCCTTCATGGAAGCCGATTCTGAAACCTTCCTTCTGGGCAGGTTGCTAACCACATCCCCTGTTCTTGGCTGAGTGTGTGAATGATGCAATTGTCAAGGAACAAGTGAAATACATCGAAGTGGAGCTCCAGGCTTTGGTAAGAGGTCCAGGAAGCCGACTGGGGGGTTGGCGATGTCTTAAAGACTTCCTAGGAATAAATTCCTACCGTCTCATTTCAAGGAAGACGAACCTTTCCTTCTGATGGCTTTTCCTCTGACTATACTGAGAATACTTCAGAAGCTGTCTTACTTCCCCACAGGCTGTGTCTCTTTTTCAGAACACACTCCCCTTTCTAACAAACAACAACAAACCCCCCAAAACTAGAAACGCAGTCCCCCAAAACAACAATAACAACAAAAAACCTAGCAGATCTTGAAAGACTGTGAGGTCAGAGCCCACCCGGTGTGGAAAAGATGCAATGACTATTTGCATTAGAATCAAAACCAAGTACACTTCTGTCAGGGTGCTTGCTCTTCCTTGAGCCATTTTGAGCAAAAGCAAAGTTTTGGCTTGTTGGGACAGTTCAGTGGAGTGTTGGTCCTTTCTTTATAGGACCCCAGATTTATTCCTAAAAATGGTCTCAACACAAATCAGTGATTCTGACCTTTAATAGCCCCATTAAAGAGTTTGGTATTGGGTTGGGATGATGGCTCAGCAGTTGAAGGTGCTTGTCACCAAGCCTGACAGCCTGAGCTCAGGACCCACATGGCGGAAGGAGAAAGCCAGCTCCAGCAAGCTGTCCTCTGAATTCCATACACATGCTGTGGCGTGCATGCATGTGTACACACACGTACACACACGCACACACACACACACGACAAATGAATGTAGAAATCGCTTTTAAAAAGAAGCTTCCTTCCTGATTCGTAGCTCACATCCTCTGCTTTCTTCTCTTTCTGGTCCAGCCTGAGAAGGCAGGTAAGGAGTAACACAGAGGGGTTTGGGGGGTGGCCCCTGGAAATACCACTGTTTCACTGTAGCTTCATTGTTCCGGGCAACATGGAGGCACAGGTGACATCATTGCCAGGTGTGTCAAAACCTCTTGTTCCCTCTGCTGGCCTCTTACATCCCTCCAAAATCAGTCCAACTCCCCAGCCTCCCAAGGGGCCCTCCAACACTGATAGAGGCAGACAGTCGATATAAGTGTATGAATCATGTGTTTTCCCAAGTGTCTTAGGGTTTCTATGGCCATGACAAACACTAGGACCAAAGAGCACTTAGGGCAGGGGAGGGTTTGTTTGGCTCACAGTTCCTTGTCACTGTTCATCCTAAAAGGAAGTCGGGGCAGGAACTCAAACAGGTCAGGAGCCTGGAGGCAGGAGCTGATGCAGAGGCCATGGAGGTGTTGCTTACTGGCTTGCTCCTCATGGCTTGCTCAGCCTGCTTTCTTATAGAACCCAGGACCAAAAGCCCAGGGATGGCACCACCCAAAGTGGGCAGGGCCCTCCCCCTTCGATCATTAATTAAGAAATGCCTCATAGCTGGATCTTATGGAAGCAGTTTCCCAATTGAGGTTCCCTCCTTTCAGATGACTCCAGCTTGTGTGTCGATGACATAAAGCCAGCCAGCGCACCGCCACATAGGCAGTGTATACATTGCATGGGAAAATGCAAATTTAAACAGGAGTGAGAGAAACTGTGACACTCCTGTTAGAGCAGAACGGTCCAGAACCCGGATGACAGGTCCTGGAAGCCGAGGGTAGTGCAGAAGGCAGGGTGCAGTGGGGGTCGGCTGGAAGCCATGCCTGCTTCTCACACATCCCAGGATGGTCTCTAGTTCTCTATGGAGCTAATGATGATCTTGAATCCTGATCCTCCTGCCTCCACCTCCCAGTGCTGTGTGCAGTACCAGACAGAGCTCACCTGTGTTGGCGGCTTCAGCGTCTCTTAGTCTGTATGGTCTGTGCTATCTTCTAGGTTTTGTTGTTTCCTCTGCTTGTCTTGGCATCCTACCAGGCCTTGACCCGGAACTTCCTGATAAGGAAGTCAGGAACACAGCAAGCTCTGAGAAGGTGGAGTTGAGAGGACTTGACTCAGTGTTTGAGCCTTTGTCTGGCATGTGTGAGGATCGGGGTTCTATGCCCAGCTGGGAAAAAAGAAAGTATATAATGAAAGCAAATAATGTAAGGCTAAAGGAGGATCCTAGCATCCTTGAGCAGAATGAAAGCACAGTGAAGGTCCCTGCTCAGCGCCAGCAGGAAGTGCTCCCTAGTTAGAAGGTTGGTCAGGATGGGAGAGTAGCCCATAAGTGACTTAAAGGTTCCTTCATTGCTTTGCTTTGTTTTTCTACACTTTATAAAATTAAAGACAAGTGTGACTTAATTACATACTAAAAACATCATTTCCAAATGAAGAACAAGCAGGGTCCTCACTCATTAGGAAAGACAGACAGACTCCCACCATGGTAAGAGACAATGGTGTGCACAGAATGGACCTGTCTGGCTTGGCACCAGCAGGAATGCCCACTGCTGCTGCCGCGGACGTAACACGGTACGATCCACACTGGAAAAATGGTTGGGCAGTTAAAAGACCATACGCACACCTCCAGCGAGCTGTGACCTAGCTGCTCTGTTCCTAAGCACTCGCCCAAGGGAAACAAAACCACATGGTTGTAAGAGTCAGACTCAGACTGTTCAAAGCAGAGACTTTCGTAACACCCTCAAGTTGAAAGTGGCTCGATCCATGTCAAGTGCTGTGTCAATGATGAAGTATGGTCTGTCTGCACCCAGAAAAGAATTTATTAGGCTGGGGTGTGACTCAGTGGCAGAGGACTTGACTAGCATGCAGGAAGCCTTGAGTTTGGTTCCTATCATGAGAGGGGGCAGGAATGAGAATACATGCATATAATGTCAAAAATAGTCATAGGTAAGCATGCAACTCTCCAAAGAATTAGGTTCAGGGAAAGAAGACAGAGTCCCCTGAATGCCTCCCCAAAGACATTCACTTTATGATTGATTCTGTGTCTAAAACCCTGAAGATGGTAAGCAATCCCTACCAGCGAGCACTGGGGTAGAGATGCAGAAGGGAAGAAGAGACTAGAGAAATGCCCAGGGAAGTGTATGGGGGACAGGAGTGTTTTGCCACTGTGGTAGTGGCCTCATAACGTACATATTTGCCAATGTATATTTAATTCTACACTTTTATTTAATTTGTTGTCTTTTTCTTTTATTTAGAAGGAAAGCACATGTAGCCCTGGGCCAAGAAGTCTGAAAATGTCCATTAAAAAGAGGACTTACCTGGGGTTGGAGAGGTGGCTCAGTGGTTGGGAGTGTATGCTGTTTATGCAGAGATACGAGCTCCATTCCAGCCCTCTGTCTGGTGGCTCACAACCACCTGTAACTCCAGCTCCTGCAGATCTAATGTCCCCTCTGCCTTCTTCAGAACTGCACACATATGCAAATGACACACATCCACACACATACGTAAAAATGAAAGATAAACCTTTTAAAAAAAAACAAGAGATGACCCACTTGCACCTAGACTTCCAATTTGGAATTCCAGGGCTCATGAATTCTTTGCCTATTCCCCTCCATCCATTCCCCAGCCTGAGCTGGTGTGTCCTCCCTGAAGTCAGGGACAAATGTAGGTCCCTCCTGTTTCTCAGCATCTACCTGCTCCTGCATAGCCACGTGTGCATACTTTAAGCACATGTAGTTTATTGTTTACAAAAATAGCTACATAAATCTTTTCTAGTGTTGGAAATATTCCCTTCTCTGGATTTGACTCAAATAAATAGAAGAAGTCAACAATAATACATAAGGCCATAGAAGAGTGTTTCTCAACCTGTGAGTCTCAAACCTTTGGAGGGATCAAATGACCCTTTCACAGGGATCACATAAGACCATCAGAAAACACAGATATTTACAGTACAATTCATAACTATAGCAAAATTACAGTTATGAAGTAGCAATGGAAATAATTTTATGGTTGGGGGTCCCCACAAAATGAGGAACTGTGTTAAAGGGTTGCTGCATTGGAAGGTTGAGAACCACTACCATGGAAAGTTTAAACAATGAATTTCTAATCAATCAGTTAATTGATCAACTACACATGACAGTGGCAGAATCCATCACTCCAGGAGCACACCAAACATCATCAAACTCACCGATGAGCTGGAGCAGACCAGGAGCAACAGAGTGCATTTTCCAACTACAGAAGCAGGAATTAGAGATGAGTAACAAAAAGACCATGAGACAGGGCTAGGATGTAGGTTAGTGGGAGAGAACTTGCCTAGGACAGGGCCCGGGGATAACAAAAAAGATCTCCAGAGAGCAGCTCACTAAGTAATGCCCTGAAAAGGAAGAATTTAGCTTTCAGGGTGATGCAAAGATGGATTTAGGTCCCTCCACCCCAAAAAACTAGAAATTGAGACACAACATCTATTGTGTGGCTTTCTCTTTGCAGTCCATCGCTCGCTCTCTACCCTTTATTTCTTCCTTTCATTTTTTTCTTTTCATTTTTTTTGAGACAGGGTTTCTCTGTGTAGCTCTGGCTCTTATGGAATATTGCTCTATAAACCAGGCTGGTCTTTAAGTGAAAGATTCACCTGCCTCTGCCTCCTGAGTGCTGGGATTAAAGGTGTGTGCCACCACCTCCTGGTTTCTTCTATTTTATTTATTTATTTATTTATACTTAAAGAGTTATTTATTTATTATGTATACAGTGTTCTGCCTGCACATTCTAAGAGGGCACCAGATCTCACTATAGATGGCTGCGTGAGTCACCCTGTGGTTGCTGGGAACTGAGTTCAGGACCTCTGGAAGAACAGCCAATGCTCTTAACCTCTGAGCCATCTCTCTAGCCCCCCTTTTTTATTTTACTTATTCTTGTTTTATGTGTATGAGTGCTTTGCCTGCATGCACGTCTATGAGCCACGTGCTAAACGTGCAGTGCCTGAGGAAGCCAGGAGTGGGCGCTAGATGGTTTTGAGCCACCATATGGGTGCCAGTGGGGGTGGAACTGACCCAGCGTTCTTAACTGCTGAGCCATCTCTCTATCCCACACCAGCCCCCATTCTTATTTGCATAATAATAAGACTTGACTTATTTGCACTTGACTTCTTTGGCGGTGTCTTCACATGTTTGTCTGTCTGGACAGGAGAAAGCCTGCTCTCTGGTGTGCCTCCTGTGGCCTGGGATGATTTCTAATCCTGTAGAACTTTCAGTAAATGTTAACTGAAATGACTCAACCCCTCCAGTCACCTTGGTTATTTGTGGTGAAGGCGGTTAGCAGTCAATACCTTCTCCTTCCAGCCCTCTATTGGGAATGGACTTTTTCCTCCTCTGAACTTCAAGTTGAAGGCAGCAGAGGGCGCCTGGCCACCTACATCAAAGAGTCTAAAAGTGACTACATTTAAGACAAGCTATTAAATTTTCAAAAGTAAGAATTTTACTAAAATAGGACTTAGTACTTAATATTTCCACTATTTTAGGATTCTGATCTCACTTTACTTGTTCTATTCCATTTCCTCCTCGGTACTGAAAATTTCCACCTCCTGTGAATCACCGTGACATGTATTACCAGAGCTCTCCAGTTTAGCTCTGAGAGTCTTTCAGATAATAAGAGCATTAATCCCGGCTGCTTCCAGATCTCTCTAAATCTTCCACAGGGAATGCACGCTCCCTTCTACAGGCCTGAAGAGGTAGTGCGGTTCTATACCGTGTACTGACGTGATGTCCTCTGCACTGCTGCTTGGAAGTTACCTAATATTCTTATAAAAGCCGGGGAGGATTAGGGATGTGTTTAAGGTGACAACAGAAGGGGACAGAAGGGGACATAATGTTCCCCCGGGCAATAGGCAGGATGTACTCTGTTGCTACAATGAAGATGATGTGTAGAGACTCAGCCCATATTGCTGTCTCTGTCTGATCAGGTAACTGTTTTCTGTTTTTTTTTTCTCCCACTGCCATCACACAGGATCTGCAAGCAATGCTGGAGACCATGAGAGCCTTCATCTGGTTCTACCTCTTTTTCTCTCTCTCTCATTTGTAGTGGAACTCTGTCCCCCAGGCATGCTATTCCCATCTCAGCACTCAGGAGGCAGAGGCAAGTGGATCTCTTGAGTTCGTTGTTAGTCTGGTCTACAGAGTGAGTTCCAGGACAGCCAGAGCTACACAGAGAAAGCCTATCTCAAAAAACAAGCAAATGAATAACAACAATAAAAACACCCCCCCAAAAAAACCCTGGTCCTGGTAAGGAAAATTTCAACTTCTCATGAATCGCTGTGACCCGTATCACCCAAGAGCTTTCCAACTTAGCACGGAGATTCTTCCAGACCATAAAAGCATTAATTCCTGCCTCTTTCAGATCCCTCTAAATCTTCCACGGGGAATCTGCTCTCCCTTTCACAGGTCTGAAGAGGGAGCAAAGACACCATCCTGATTGGCTTTTCCTTGGGGAAAAGTGAAGTGTGGCTATTGGGGATGCAGTCCTAGGACAGCCCTGCAGACAGGTTCTAGCCCAGAAGAGCTTTCTGAGGATAACAATCTCAACTTCAGCCTTGAAAAATATGGAACGTAACCTTTCTTTTATGGTTTATGCTTCTGTTTGCAAAGCATCGTGTCCACATTGTGTGATTGGTTGTATTAAGTTTCCCCAAAGGAGCATTAGGGGTACACTCTTTACCAACAGAGTTGGGATGACAGTTGACAATGATATTTGAAATACTAGGAATTGTTCGTCTCCTTGAGGAAACCCTTGAATGGTACTTACCAGGAACTTAGTAGATTGTGACATTGTCCAGAAAGCACACTAGGTAATTCCTTACTCCCTCTTGCTACTTTGGGAGAATCCCCCCCGCCTCCTTCTTCTCTTCCCTGTTCCAGCTCACAAGTGGATGGTACTTTTAGAAACCAAAATCTTGTGTTTTGGGTTTTAAGCCTTAGCCTTTAATGGCTGAGCCACCTCTTTAGCCAGGATGGCACTTTTGGGAATGGTGACTGTTACAGTCATGGCTGGGTGGCTTGATCTA
>LOJH01012425.1:1496-13394 GCA_001685095.1 Ellobius talpinus
CTTTAAAAAAAGAAATATAGTTGGGTATGGTGGCACAAACCCTTAATCCCAGCACTTGGGAATCAGAGGCTGGTGGTTCTCTGTGAGTTTTAAGCCAGCCTAGCCTACAGAGTAAGATCCAAAACAGTCAAAGACAGCAGAGAACCCCAGTCTCATAAAACCAAAAATTAAAAATAATAATAAAAGAAATACAGTTATAAAAAAAGCCACACAGAGATAGAAAATACACAGGGAGTCTGGATATTGTATGTTATTGTGTTGTCTTTGAATTGTTTGACAGTTAAGGAAGGAACAAAAGCTGCTAAAAGACATTTGATTATAAATGTTGTTGGATTACTCCAACCTTTGTATTTTGAAAACGCCTTGAATTCAAAATTTAAGTCAAAAGATATGTTACTTTGGAGAACAGGTTTTGTTTTTGTTTCCACAGAAAATGAGAGACTATGGATTCTTTCCAGGTTAAGAAAAATCAGATTTGATCAAGGAAGATCCCCTGAAATTTTTCTGCTAAGAACAGATGGCCCAGATGATCCAACATTTCAGAGCAGTTTCCTCTGAGTTCTACATCCAGAACAGCCTCAAAACAGCTGGCTGAAGTAATCCAGCCTCAAAGAATACTTCAGTCAGGACTTGACCATAATCCTAGATTTTCTTTGGGTCCTCGTAAGATTATCAGCACCCCAAATCACCAGTAAGTAACCTAGAAAACTTTGCCCACATTTCTAAAAAATGGATATGGATGTTTGTCTTTTTCAGAGTGTTGGTTACAAGTTGTTAGAGACAATGGTCAAGAAAAAAGCTAAATAAAGGAGATCAGATTCAGAGTTCTTATTTTGAAAAGAAAAAGGGGGAAGTGCTGTGGGATAATGCTCTTGTACATATAAAGATTTGTCACTTGCATTGGTTTAATAAAACACTGATTAGACAGGAAATATAGGCAGGACAAGCAGACTAGGAGAATTCTGGTAAGAGGAACATCTCAGTCTGCAGTCACCAGCCAGATACAGAGAAAGCAAGATGAGAATGCCTCACTGAGTAAGTACCAAGCCATGTGGCTAAGCATAGATAAGAATTATGGGTTAATTTGAGTTGTAAGAGCTAGTTGGCATACACCTGAACAATTGGCCAAACAGTATTATAATTAATTGAGTTTCTGTCTGATTATTCTGTTCTGGGAAGCTGGGAAATGAATGTGCAGTCTCTGTTTGCACACTGGGTCTTAGGATGCTTTTCATCTCACTCAGGTTATTGTACCATAAAAAAAGACATTTGAAAGATTTCACAGAACTTTTAAAAAAATCACCTATATGGACCCACTCTAAATGTCTTATATTTTCTTGTTTATTTGCCTTTTCATGTATGAGAGTGCATGCACGCAGGCATATGCCATGACATACCTGTATAAGCTCAACACTAACTTTCAGTAGTCAGTTCTCTCATTCTTATATGTGAGGTCTGAGAATTGAATTTAAGTTGTTAGACTTGGCAGTAAATTGTTTTACTGGATGAGCCATCTGGTCAACCCAACACTTTTAAAAAAGTAAATCAACAATCTGTATTAGACAAGGCTTAATCTCCATGTTTTCAAAATGACAGTTGAAAAAGTTAATTTCTCTGAGGTCAAATATCTTCAATGACATAAATTTTCCAGATGAACTTCAGCAGTTTCACTATCCCGATTGAAGTGTGAAACCTAATTTATTTGTCTTGGCTAATTAAATTCCACCTGCAAAGGCAAGTGTCACCACTGCTTGTCTCTAAATTAGAAATGTTAATTATAAGAGAATATTCAGTGTTACCATGCATGGGAAGTCGATTGCTGTAGCTGTGTTTTTGAAGAGTTGGACCAAAGTCACTTTGAATTGACGAGTTATAATCATTCTGCCAGAATACTAGTTGATGACTTTGCAAACCCGGAACAGTTACCTAGCTTCTCTACCTCTAGATGAACATCTGTTATATAAGCTGTAAGTTTCATGCCACACGCTGTCATGCAATCATATAAGATACAGGACATTAGAATACATATATGCCAATAGTGTGTAAAAGAATCACAAACAGGAACAAATAAATTTAAGTTGAGAATAACACTAAGAGGAATAAAAAATACAGCAAATACAGAAAATACACCAAGGTATTGTCTTAGTAGAGTTTCTATTGCTGTGAAGAGATACCTTGACCACTGCAACTCTTATAAAGGAAAACATTTAATTAAGGCTAGTTTAGAGTTTCCGTGTTTTAGTTCATTATTATCATGGCATGAAGTGTGGCAGCATCAGGTAGACAGGGTGCTGCAGAAGGAGCTGAGAGTTCTACATCTTGATCCATAAGCAACAGGAAATGAACTGCCACACTGGGCATGGTTTGAATATATATGAAATCGCAAAACCCACTTCCACAGTGACAGCCTTTCTCAAACAAGGCCACAACTACTTCTACTTCAATAAGGCCATGTCTCCTAATAGTAGCCTCCCTATAGGCCAAGCATTTACATGAGTCTATGCGGGCCATACCTATTCAAAACATCACAGGTATATGCATGACATTTGTATTTAATCCTTAGTATTTTAGTTAGAATGACAAAATAAAAGACATAAATAACTTAGGCAGGAGAAATATTGTAGCTCATGGCTTTGGAGTCTTAGGTCCTGGTCCTTGGCACCAACAATTCTAGAACCACTGTGAGGGAGCTATCCTGGTGGTAGAGGCATGAAGCAGTGACTGCTAACCTCCTGGTAGAGGGATGGTACTGAGAACCATATATAGCCTTCAGAACTGTGTATCTGCTGGCCTACATCCTCTAATTAGGATCCTACCTCCTAACATTTCAAAAGGCTCCCCAGATAACTCCACCAGCTAAGGGCCAAGTTGTTTGTTTGTTTTTTTTATTTGTGTACCTGTGGGGGTGTTTCCTATTTAATCCATAACACTATGTATTCTAAATGAAGTAGAATAAAAATAAAATATCCATGTGTTTTGAATAGATACCCTTGCTTCCTGTTCAAGAGCTGTCTTACCTTAGATGATGATATAAATCAAGAATAAATTCTAGGTATTTGACACTAGTCATAGTTTCAAAGTGAACACTTAAAAATTTGTATGCTGAAGTCTAATTCCAAATGTACTGGTATTTGAGGATGAGCCCTTGGGAGATGTTATGTCATCGGAGTAGCTATGAAGAAATCTTTCTTCCTAATGAATACAACTAAAGACCTTTAAAAAGAGATGCAAGACTTGACCCTTTGTGGCTCTGTACTCTGCTAGGAAAGGATTCAAGGAGAAAATGGTTTAAGCCAGGTAACATGCTGTCACTAGAAACGAGCTCTGTCACTGTCTTGATCCTGAACTTTCCAGGCTCTCGGTCTGTGGTGTTGGCTGAAGCATCCTGAAGTGCTTGAATCACACAGTTCAAATTCCATCCCCTACGCAGCAGTTAATATACTAGGAGTTACTCTAGATGGATGCTGGATGGTTTCCTGACAGTGATCATAGTAAATGTTATTCTAAGTAGGCATTGGATGCAGTCCTCATGTTCAAAGAAATAACAAGCAATTTTTGCCCCTCTCTTAAAGTTGTTTCTTTAAAATTAACAAAAATGCATTAACAAAGATTGGCACACGTTATTCTTTCCTGAGCCACCAGAGGAGGATTTTGTGTGCAGCTCACCATATACACACATTTCATGATGTACACTTTCTTGACTTTATGATGGTGCAAAAGAGAACTTAGTGTGCTGCTGTCACACAACTACTGTAGTTTTTGTGGATTTGTTGCTGCTGCCTGTTGTGCAATCCCTGTTTCCCTGAGAGCAGCAGGTGAGAAGATGCAGAGGCAATGGTACAGAGATTCCAATAGAGAAACTCTTTATTGTAAGCAAGTTGGGGGGGTTATGGGGGTTGGGGAAATTAAGCTCCCACAGGAACATTTCTAGTTGGTCCCTTTGAATCTGGCAGTCACTGCTGGCATGTTGTGACTGGCTAGGAGTGCGCATCATTAGTTGGCGTGCTTTTGGTTCACTGACAGGTTGTCTTGGCCAAATTTGCTTACTCATTGTGAGTTTGTATGCATTTGCTTGTGCTTGCACTACTGACCTGCCTCAAAGTATGACTGTGATCAGCCTAAGAATGAGCTTGATACTAGAGTTGCAGAACTGAAACACTGGGAGATCTATGCTAGGAATGCACAGACTTTACCATGCTCTAATCTAGACTCTCTCCTGGCAATGTGTTAACCAGGATTATTGGAAATGGTGTAGCAAGTGAGAGATAGAGATAGAGAGAAAGAGAGAGAAATATATATATATATATAGAGAGAGAGAGAGAGAGAGAGGTCAGTTCTTTAAGGGAAACAAAATTTTTCTAATAATTAACAGCAAATTTTCTTGCAAAATTTTTCAGGTGAATATTCAGAATGAAAGTGGTGAACACTGAGATGAACAATATTCTCAACAACATTTTTGTGGAAATACATATTGTTGCAATAATTGTATGAGCTGTGCCACCAAATAACTCAGTGAGCTCAAACCACCAATTATATGCAATCTATGCACATAGGTACATGAAAATAAAATTAGGAAAGCTTCCTGCTAGCCTAATTTTATGTCCACGTAAATTCTAAGCAATACTGAGGCATTTCTCCAGAGGATAAACCAAAGGTTAAAATATTTGTTAATGATAGATAATCTGCCAAGCAATGGGAAGGAAGATAGGGGGAAAGAAGGAAAGTGGGAAGAGAATACAGAGGCTTAGGAAAAGGCTGAGGTAGCCTTGTCAAATAACTAACTTCCCAGGGGTTCTTGGTATGTTAATGCATAATAGAAAGTGTTTAAAAAGCAGGTAGCACAGAATTTTCTGCACTCATCTGGTGTGCACACCTTTATACTGGTAGGAGGTATGGAAAAATGTTTGTGTTATTATTATATCAAAACTAGGTGAAAGAATATCACACAAATTCTTCTCTGTAGCACTCACATGGTAAAGACTTAGAGGGGTTAATACAATGTATATCTTTAAACTTGCCACGGTACCAATATTCCCCACTATGCTTTAACAGACATGCTGCTAGCACCTCCTTTCCCAGATCTGCCCTCACGTGCTGCCTGTCATTTTATTAATACAGAGAATGCGAAGTGGTAGAAAGGCAGGAGTCTAAGGAAACACTGCTGTGGGTCACCATTTCATCCGCACATGTCCGTGGATCCAGAAGACTGGTAGAAAAATCTAATCAATATTCATTACCTCTGCTCAACCCAAAGCCATCACTCCAGCAATGAACGCTTGCTTAGTTTTGCTTAAGGTGGTTCACGAATGCTTATCTTCCTTCCCGGTGGGAGATTCTGGTGGGAACTCTGACAACGGATGTTCTAGACTGGAAAACAGATGGCAAGAAAACTGCTTTGCAAGCTATTATCAAGTCATTAAAATCTCAGTCCCATGCCATAGATTGGGGGTGGGGTGGTAAACTTGTGTACCAACAACCAGACAATTCTTAAAAGGAGTAAAAAAAGGCAAATACTCAAGCTGATGTATCCTAGAGTGTTTTCTTGAATCTCTGTATTCTCCTGAGCCCTACACCTGACTAATGTGAGCTGTATATGATTCCTTGGAGTCTAATTAGAAAGTGGTTACTATGAAGCTTTTATAGACAGTATGCTTCTCTAAAATCTTTAACCGTTTGTGTAATGTTTCTTGAACTGTATTCTCTTTTAAGGCCATCTAGGAAAATATTAATCTCTCTATTTCTCTCCAGTTTTTCAGTGAGACTAGGACTGTCCTAGGCATAAGCATCAATGAAGGTCATGTAAGTATCAGTGTCAGAGCAGATGCTCGTAGAGTAAACCCTGGTATTTGACTTCAAGAAGCTCAGACTCATGGAATATTTAACCTTTCTGTGCCAGAGGATGACAGGTGCTTGACTTGTGGGCTTATAAGTACAGAAAGTGAAATATTCATGTCAGTAGTTATTACTCAATAGAAAAGACAAAAAGACGGTCGTTCTTCTTTCACTTTCTTTTCATTATTTATTTTATGTTTGGTGATTTGCCTGCATGGATGTCTATCCATGTCTATAACATGTACCACATGTCTGATGCCCACGGAGGTCAGAAGAAGGCAGTGGATCCTCTAGAACTTGAGTTATAGAACATTGTAAGCCTCCATATGGGTTTTGGGAATTAAGCCCAGGTCCTTTGCAGGAGAAAGAAGTGTTTTATTGTCAGGGCCATCTCCCCAACTCCAAGACATATCTCCTTAAATCTCTGAGAGTCTCTGATTTTGAGTAAATGGAGCTATACCCTGAGATTGTGTCCATGAGAACTCTAACATGAGTGGCAGGCATAATTGTTTGTACAAAGAAGCTATTCAATGTAATAATCCTGAGGCTCTGTCATGTGTATTCATTATTGTTTATTGAATTGCCATTAAATTTATCAAAGAGATATGAAATGTAGACTACTTTTAGACCATATAACCTGGAATATGGGATAGAAGATAGTGAAAGATGATAAAGGAAGAATAATATCATAAATCAAGGAGCAGTATCTGAGATCTAAGGAAGTGTACAAAACACTTGGAGGAAATAGCATATAGCAGCTATTGTAATTGAAGATCAAATAAAGAGAACTATGAACACAGTGGCACTGAAGCATAATGGAGGCCAGGATTAGGGAATTAAGAAGATTTTCCAAATGTTCTTCAACTCACAAGGGGGCTACATCCTGCTAACCCCTTGTGAGCGTTGAAGATACCTAACCTAGAAAACACCATAGTCAAGTTGAGCTTACCTAAAATCTACTCAGGTCATTTGATTAGCCTACAAGTGGACAAAGCCATGTAACACAAAGCCTATTTTATTGTAAGATATTGATTATCATAAGTGAATTAGAAGCACTGTTCTCAAGCATAGGCATCTGCATTATTATAAGTCAAGAAAGTACGAGTCATGGACCATGCAAATAACATAGGTAGCATTTTAACAAAGTAGTGGGGGAAACAGAATGATTCTATTACAGGTTAAATAATAAAAATGGTTCTATTTCCAGCTTTAAATTTTAGTCTGACAATCTTCTAAAGCCCAGCCTTGCCATCACTCCTGGCAGACAGCATCTTTATACCACTGACTGGGTCGTGGATTTATGGCCCTTAGTACTTCGAAGGTTATTGGGAAATGAGCTGCTTTCAACACCAATCTATAATGGGTTTGGGGGAAATCTTCCTGTCATGAAGGTTATTTGACTCTAAATTTATGTCCATTTATAGATGCTTAGATTACAAACTCATTCTACATGGGTTAGTAAATGCAATTTGTATATCAAATGTTATAGCTGAAGAGGTATGCAAACCATCCAATAGTCCAAATGTCTTGAATTTGAAATGAGAATTAGAAAAAGAGCAGCAGAATTACTGAAGGTCACACTGGGGTTATGGTAGCAATAGTGACAGAAAACCAAGACTGCACTTCAGCAAGCTGTTCCCTTTCCATCATTCCTGCTATCCTGGGTGGGCCTGGATTTGCTACTGGGGGAAGAATTCCCAATCACTGCGCCACCTGTCTCCATGGAAGGAACTTTGTTTGGTGTCGAACTGGCCCTCTGTTTGCAGGAATTCCTGTTATTGTATAAAGAAAGGGCTCGCATTTTTTACTGGAACCTTTCCACATAAATTCAAATAACGGTTTCCCACAGCGCCTTTGTTGGCTTTCTTTCAACTATTTTTCTGTCAAAAGGAATATGCTTTATGCACAAATTAGCATCCGCCTTGTTCAGGCTGAATCTGTGTAATCAGTACCCTAATGGGAGAAATGACTCATAATTTTCGCCTTATATTTTTTTCAATTTGATAAATTAAAAAGCAGCCCCAAATTGCAGTAATGAAGATGCAGCTAAGAAGGATGTTTAATTGCTGTAGCCACTCAGTCTTTATGGAAGAAAAGCCACATCTGCCTAATCTGTAAGCTTTTTGAGGAATGATGACACTCAAGGGAAAAACACCAATTCAGGAATTCATAGGACTTCATGAGCCAAACCAAACCAAACAGAAAAACCAATCGGCATATCCTTTGAAAAGAATGCTAGTTTCTCCAGTCTATGTTTTATTTATAGATATCCCAGATGATACTAATTTCAAACTATTTAGTCCATTTTCTGTTTAATTAATATGCTTAAATATCAGTATTCCCAAAAGTTTCCTACAAAGAAGTTTCAGTCTTGTATCATCTGATTTCTATGTTTAAGGTGTATAAATATTTATGTTGTTTAATTTGGGAAAGTGATTAAAAATAATTATGGCATGACATGCTAATATGCAGCATTTATATGGTAAAAGTTTGTTGGCAGATGATTTGTTCTGTAGTTAGTATTTTAGCCATTTATATAAAACTCACATTACCACTTTTATTGCTAGGCATGTGTTCTAAGTCCGGAGACATCATCTTCTGGTAGGAAGTATAGAGATCAGAAAGATACATGATACCTACAGAGACACTTGAAAATATGAAATGTAAGTCAGAATACTAAGGCATTAGCATGTTCCCCTATAAATTATGTGACTGTTTCTAAATAATCATTACACAATGATCTAATATATCACCCAAGATTTCAAGTTCTACATGATAAATATACAATGTGTTCTTGAATGAACAAACTGTGTAAAGCAACTGTGGAAAATAATTTCCTTCAAGCTTAGGCTCCATTTCTGAGAGTATGGTGTCCAGAATAAAAGAGGATTGAGTTCTACTCTGCTCAAAACATGAGGAAAGGGTATGTTTGGTATAGAATAACAGCAAGCAAAACAACAACAACAACAAAATAAGGGACAAAAATAGGAATGTTGTGATTGTTAGTTTCATAAATAATATGTGACCACTGTGGAAATTAGTGTGGCCATTCTTCAGGAAGATGATAGGAAGAGAATTACCTCAAGATCCAGTTGTATTACTCTTGCGAATATGCCCAACAGACTCTACATCCTACTGAAGAGACACTTTTTCAACCATGTTTACTGGTGTCCTATTAATAATAACCAGAAATTGAAAAGGAGCATAAATGTCTATCAGTATATAAATAGATAAATATAAGGTACATTTACACATGAAATATTACTCAGCTGTTTGAAAAAACAAATCATGAAATTTTAAGATAAGTTTATGGAGCTAGAAAAAGTCATCCTAAGTGAGATAACCTAGACACAAAAAGATAAGTATGGTATATGTTCACTAATATGTGGATGTTAGCTGTTAGGCCATCAATAAGCAGACTATAATCAGTATAACCATAAAGGTTAGGTATACAGTAAGGATCTAGTGCAGAAAGAACGATCTCCTTAGGAAGAGGAATTTGAATAGCTAGTTATAGATAGACTGGGGTTAGAGACCCTAGAATGAGGGGATCAAATTCAGAGTAGGTGGGAAGGAGGTAAGGAATGGAATATGGAGAAAGACAGATAAAACAAAGGGTGACAAAGATGTCATATGGAAAGCTGATTCAGTGAAAGCTTATTTAAATGTATGCATATATGAAAGACATCTAAATTTACAATCACCAAATAACATGAGAAGCAAAGTCCCTGCTAGACTTCTCTGAACACTAAATAAAAAGTCCAGTGTAAGGAATGAGTTACATCTAAACATGTTTTTGGCCAATGGAATCACATGGAAGCCCCCAAATAACCCATACTATTGCCAAGGCTATTGGTTCCTCCTCACAAACTGATGGCAAGGCCCTGTTGCTGAAAACAACCCTACATATCCCACTGAACACAGCCTACAAGACTGGTGGGATGGCTGAGTGGGTAGGCACTCACTGGAACCAAGAATAAAAATCTTATTTAGAACTCTGGATATCCCACAAAAGGAGAAAACTGACTTCCTTTAGCTGTCTTCTGAAGTCCTTGTGTACCGTGATATGTATGTGCATGCACACACAAATAAATACATAATTATAAAAAGGTGGTTCCTAAAGAAACCTAAAGAAATAAAAAAAATCCTAAAGAAACAGTTGAGGAGACTGTTAAATCCATAGGTAGCAAATCTTTAATCATTAAAAGGCCTTAGAAAAGCAACATGAAAGTATTTCTATGAGATATCTGAAAAGAACAATCAAAACATGTCGTCATTTTTGTGTGGCTTCTCTAAGTAACCCATAATACAGCCTTTCCACAATTTCACTCATCAATACTCACTCCATAATTCCCAAACCTGACTATGCTTCCATTTCTCTGACAGAAAACCATATAGTAAATTTACAAGTGCCTCCCTGTGCCAACACTGTACCAGGAAGTTGGATAAATCATCAACAAACCTGATCAATGTGGCATTTTATGTTCCATCACCAGGTCATAAAATAAGAGAAGCAGAGTGGTGTACTGTACATGAGCTTGTATTCCATTCTTGGACACCGATAATAGAAAACAGTCTTAGTTTTCATTAGGTAGAATCAGGACCAGGTGAGAATATTTGGGGAACCCACCCATATAGAACCAGTAAGATGTCCATTGCAAGGATTAGGACCTAACTTTTGAAAAGGTTGCTCTGGACATACAAAACACATGAGGAGACATTTTGCTCTTGCCACCATCCAAGATAAATCTTGTAAAGAAAAAAAAAGTGGAGAAATATAAAGAGCAAGCCACCTGGCTTTGTGCAGGAGAGGTATGTAATTGAAACAAAAATATGCACAATTTAACCATATATATGAAATTGTATGAACTGGGTTTAACTGATCGTTTCATAAAGATCATTAAGGAAATTCATTGATTTGGACTGCACTCTATACACCAAGCACTGTGAATTCAATAATTACCGTTAGCGTAATTGTATACAATGAAACTGTAAGTACTATTGAGTAAACGTTGCAATGATTTTCTAAGTCTTCACTAGCACACGAGGTTAAGTGGTTTGGTCTGCTCCCCTCAAAATGGACTTTTCTCCATGCCTGCTGCTCCTCAGCTTCCCACTGACAACAATCCAGGACAGCTGTGCTCTTCTCTCCTTTCTTCTCCTTACCTGAAACTGCATGTGCTTCAGGACCACGTAACACACATATTTCCCCACGCTGTATTAAGCTCTGCCAAAAGCAATGTTCCTCTCTTGGTACATGTGGTGCATGCCATGCCCTCTTTTTCCACTATTACATCTTTACTGTCACCCACAAGGACACACGGCAAGAGGCTGAACCTCAGCTTCTTGGTTTCATGCTATCAGAACTCTGCAGCCTGTACATGAGCTTTAAGAAACAGCACATTTACCAGGAGCACTGCCTTAGGCCACTTTTGTTCATGCAGAAATCAGGATGAGGTCCCCTCTATGCAAGCAGCGAAACATCAGATAATGATGTGCTGGTCACTATGGAAACCAGCCTGCTATCAACAACTCTTTCTCTTTTAAGAGGTAAAGCCTTAGTGAGAAAAAAATGAGGGATTGTGATCTCTCTCTCTTTCTATCTCTCTCCCTCCCTCCCTCCCTCCTCCCTCTCCTCCTCTTCTCTCTTTTTCCTTCCCTCTTCCCCACTTCCTCTTTCTTTCTACTTCCCTCCCTCTCTCTTAGATGAACGGGCTTGCTCTACCATGTATACCCACCAGGATATGCAGCCTTAGACCAGCCAAAAACAATGGGCCCTGCAGGTCAGGGGCTGAAACCTCTCAAACTATGAACTAAACCAAGTTTCTTCTTTTTAACGTGGCTGTGGTGGATATTTTACAGAGTAATGCAAAGCTGACAGAATGTGCATCATCAACATCCTAATGTTAGGCTCAGAAGATAGTTCTGGGAGAAATAAGTTGTATTTTAGATCAAGGAAACTAAAAACAATTTCTGGCTGAAGATGTAGCCATTCCTTAAGAAAGTAAGTTCCTTGGGCTGGAGAAATGGCTCAGTGGTTAAGAGCATTGCCTGCTCTTCCAAAGG
>LOJH01012425.1:13518-28272 GCA_001685095.1 Ellobius talpinus
AGTTCAATTCCCAGCAACCACATGGTGGCTCACAACCATCTGTAACGAGGTCTGACACCCTCTTCTGACCTTCAGGCATACATGCAGACAGAATATTGTATTCATAATAAATAAATATATTTTAAAAAAGGAAAAGTGTTCCTCCACACTCCATACACACTTCTATCAAATGGTTTCTCTGGGCTATCTTTCCTCTCTTCAGCATGACCTTCACCACAAAGACAACCTAGACTAATCAAAGAGTCAGAGCTGAACCCCTCATATTGTAAATCAAAAATGAGAAGAGACAAGCAAGAGGTCAACACTGGAGGCACAATAACTGGAATCCAGATGCACAAGGGCCCAGAAGGGTAGATGTAAGGAAGGAACTTGGAATAGTCTACACTTGCAAATAATAGAATTTGTAGAATTTTCATTGTTGTGTTCTGGGAAAGCATGTCAACTGAAATTTTTGCTTTTACTAAATATATTTAATCTCTTAAATTTAATTAAATTTAATCATCAAAGGTGTTATTGAATGAAACATTTCAATAGCATATCCATGGAATAAATACAGTATTCTCTGCCAGAATATAGACCTCTAATTTTTGCTGGAATGTAAGACAATGGAATCAAATATTTTCAAAAGAAAGTAGTAAAAGTAGCTGTCCTCCCCTGAGGGCTTAGAACATGCCAAGCACTACACTACAATTTTGATGCATTACTTGATTTTTTCCCTAACATTTTAAATAAGGCATAAAAAAACAACCTTCATTTTAAAGAAGTTAAAACTGAGACATAAATAAACTGAGAGAAATGTGCATGATGATCATATCTTAAAGGGCAGAGCTGAGCTCCACAGCTCGACTGACTCCAGAGGTCAGGGTACAGATAATACACTGTATTAGCAGTGAAAACTGGGAGAAGAGAATATTGGTTCCCACAGGAATCAAACCTGAGTTCAGACTGTAGAATATACATAGCACCAGGCCTTGGTGGCCTTGTATGAACTTGAGTTTTTTGTTTGTTTGTTGGTTTGCTATTTTCTTACATTTCCCTTTACAAATAAATAAATAGATAACTTGCCTGTCAGTCAGAGAAAAATATCTAGGGTAAATGATGCCCTTCTATTCATCCCAGCATGTTGCCAAGCTCTCAGTGAGATATACACAGAGATGGAGGAGGCTGGTCCATGCTGCTAATTCCACAGCCTCCTGACAGCCAGACAAAGATGCCAGCTCTGGGTTCTGTTATTTGTTCATGCTAAAAATCAGTGTGAGCACCCCACCAGGAAAACTACAAAACAGCACTGATTCTACTTCTTAAATAACTTGGGAAGTATTGATTGTAATCACCTTTTAAATGCTGATACATTTACCTCTGTGAATCCATGTGGATCTGGGTACATTGTTAGTTGGAAAGCATTTTGTTACCCTTTCAATTTCATTTATTATGGGTCTGCTTAAGTTATTGATATCTTCTTGGTTTGGCATCAATCGTCCATTTCTTTTAGGTTTTCTGATACAATGGATAATAGGATTTTAATTTATTCTCTGATGATATTCTAAATTTCTTTGATGCTTTCTATAATGTTTCTGTATTTGCTTATGGTTTTATTGCTTTTGGTTATTTCAGGTTATTTTGGTTAATTTGGTTAAGAGTCTGCCACCTTGTTTTTCTTTTCAAAGAAGCAGCTCTTAGATTCATTTCTTGTTAATATTGTTTTTGCTGTTGTTTGTTTGTGTGGGTGTTTCCATTTTGCTTGTTTCTGACCTGATTTTTATTATTTCTTCCCAAATACTGACTTTTGCTTTGGTTTGTTCTTGTTTTCCCAAGTTCATGCATTTCATCATTACATCATTTACTTATACTCTTTCTTTTTTCTGTTTTCTATTTTTAATGGAAAACGGCTTCTAATGTGTCCCAGAGGGTTTTATTAGGAGTGTTTTCACTTTACTTATTTATAGTAAAGTTTCAATTTCCTTCTTGATTTCCTCTTCGACCTGTTCAGCATTCAGGAGTCTGTTGCTTAGTTATCATGGGTCTGTATAATTTTTGGAGATTCTTTTGCTGTTAACTTCAAGTTAGTGCAATTGTTTTAACTATACTATGCCATGGAAATTTCTTTTCTGGACCTTTTTGGTGTTTTGTGTTTTGGTGTTTTGCTTCCTGTATGTTTATAAATATGTCTTATCTTAATTTGCAGAAGTTTTCTTCTGTGATCACATTGAATATCTTGTCTATGGCATTTACCTGGGATTCTTATAATTTTATACCTGTAAGATATTTAGATTTTTCACAGGGTCCCAAAGTTTCTGTGTATTCCATTTTTGTGATTTTTTTATATTTTATCATAGTCTATGACTGAGTGAAGCAATTCTTCTACTCTAGATTCAAGTCCTAATAATGTACTCCATTCTGTTAAAGGCTTTTCCCTGAATTTTCTAATTGGATTATTGAAATGTTCAGTTCCCTCTTCATTTCAGATTGAATTTGCTATAGTGTTTCTAGGTTTTTATTGAATTTCTTTTCATTTTTCCCTTTTTATTATATTTTATATATTTTTGAGAAATTCCTACATGTACACTACATTTGCAAGTTTTCTTATTTCTCTTTTTCTTTTCTTTATTCTTCTCTCATACAGTACATCCCTACCACTGTTCTGCTCCCCAACTTCTCCCAATTCCTTCCCCACCATCCCACCATCTCCTATATCTACTCCTCCTTCCTTTTCATTCAGAAAAAGGCAGGGACATCAACTGAACATAGAAAAGCAAAATGCAACAAGCCCAGGTACAAAGTCTCACAGCAAGGCTTGACAAGGAAACCCAGGAGGAGGAAAGGGATCCCAAAAGCAGGCAAAAGAGTCAGAGACAACCCCATTTCTACTGTTAAAAGAAATAATAAAATAAAAAAATAAAATTCCCACAAAAAATGTCAAGCTAAACAACGACATGTATGTAGAGGACCTAGTTCAGACCCATGCAGGACCTGTGCTTGCCGCTTCAGTCTCTATGAGCACTGCTAATTTGATTCTGTGGGCCTTGTTCTCATGCTATTCTCCATCCATCTGACTCCTACAACCCTTCACCCCTCTGTCCTGAGGGGTTCCAGAGCTCTGCCTAATGTTTGGTTCTGGGTCTCTGCATCTGCTCCCATCAGCTGTCAGAGGAAGCCTCTCTGATAGGGTTATTGAAATATTCAATTCCATCTTCATTTCACATTGAATGTGTTTTAATATCTCTAGTTCTTTATTGAATTTGGGTTTCAAATCCCGAGTTGTCTTTGTCACTTCTTTCAGCCTTAAATTTGTGTTTCCTTACAATTCAGTTGGAACTTTATCCTTATTCTCTTTAAGGTCAATGGGGTGTTTCTTTGTGTCCTCTTTGAACTTTTTCAATTCTTTGATCACATTTATAATTGTTCTTTGAAATTCTGTATCCCAGGGCTTATCTAAGTGATTCTCATTGGAGAACATTTCCACAGGAGTGTTCATTTATTGGAGGAGGCATATTGTCTTATCCTTCCCTATTGTTTGTGTTTTTGCGATGTAGCTAAGACTTGAAGACATATTTCATTGGTTGTGTGTTGGATATGAGGTTTTAGCCTACCTGTGCTGAGAAGATTTTGTCATTGCCTAAAATTGTTTGATTTCGCATCCTGTATAAAGAGCTTGTAGGTCAGACCTTCAGATACTCAGTGGTGAGTTTTGATCTGAGGAATGGTATTATTTTCAGTTCGGTGATAACTGAAAAGCTCACGAAAGCAACTCCCAGCTGCATGTGAGCTTGCAAGGCAAAATGGGACAAGGAATAAATCAACAATAGGGTGAGCATGCAGTTCCAGCTGGGCCTTGGCTTAGGGGAACTTCAAGAGAGACAGCTGGAGCAACTCAACTGGCTGAGAGTATGATTCAATTTTGACCTGGGCTTGTGGGGTGGTATGGGCTACATATTGGGGGACATAAAAAGCGGTCTCACATTTAAGTGAGTTACTGATTGGTCATAGGCATATATTGACTTTCTGAGCTAGGGTTTGGGGAACATACTCAGCTAGTATGCAATGAGGTACTATTTGAGAAGACTCTGAAGGGAACCTAGGCTGAAATTATTTAAAGAGTGTCAATTTTAAACAATTTTCCAGTCTGGTGATATAGGCCAGCCATGGAGTACTTGATTATTATGCTCAAACCATGTGCTTAATCCTCAACACCACCTCAAAAAATGAAATGAAGTTTAAAGTAAAATTATATAAT
The DNA here is from genome assembly GCA_001685095.1 of Ellobius talpinus. Lineage (NCBI taxonomy): Eukaryota > Metazoa > Chordata > Mammalia > Rodentia > Cricetidae > Ellobius > Ellobius talpinus. The sequence continues at coordinate 17,753 of LOJH01012425.1, forward strand.
GTGTATATATAAAATGTTTGAAGCACTTTTTATGTATTTATTGTACGTAAAACAACAAACTTCTAAAGTCCCATTTGTCCTGAAATCTGTCATATTGTGAAATGGAGATAAAGATCGCAAATGACTTTAGGTTGTCAAACTACTGAACATCAAATAGCAAAACTATCCTGAATTCTTGGGGTAGAGCCAGTATAATCACAAGATCCCTTAAATATGGAGGGGGTAGGGAAAAAAGCAGAGTGATGTGGTTTGAGAAGGGTTCAAGTCACTGGCGACTGGAGTCAAAGACAGAGGTAGTAGGGCACAGGCCAAGGGATCTGTATGACCTTTTCACGATAAAAAGGGTAAAGAAATCCACTCTCCCCTAGAGCAAACCTAATCCATTGCTTTAGTTCAGTAAAACAGCAACAAGATTTCTAATTCATAAAACTCTGAGAGTAAACTTGTGCTGTTCTAAGCCTCTGAGTTCATGTTCACTTTTACATCAGCAGAAGGCTTAACAGCTGAAGACATTCCTTTGTAAACTTATTTGTGTGTTAAATCAAGAAGGTAACACTCAGAGAAATAGGTACGTGGGCACCAAGGTGAGGATGAAAAGGAACAGAGCCCCAGGGCTGTATAGTACAGTAAAAGCTGATGGATGATGTGAGTGCAGGGGCTTGTCATTCATTAGCAGTTCAGTTACCTTAGGGAATTACTCAGTTTTGTAGGAATTAAATACAGGGAAAGCATTGTGTGGTATGCAAAGGCTTTTCCTGGAGAAATGCAATACACACTTCTATGAACCCCAAGAGGGAGTCCACAGCAGAATAAAGTACATGGATAATGGCAAATTTCAACTTAGTGAACCAATGAGTTTTATTGGGGTTACTTACAAAAATATGGGTAAGGGGAACAGGAACAGAAATGGGTCAAAAACAGCTGAATAAATGGTCAAGGGCTATCCCATTGCAGGTGGCAGCTCACAAAAGCTGGGAACATGGAGCACACCTCTCAGCCTGCAGGCAGTTCAACAGCCTGGAGAGCGTCCTTCCCAAATGATTCACTTGGCCCAAACCTCTTCCAGACAGTTCAGCTTCTCACAGCTTCTTTCTGGCATGTCGTCTGGTCTCACAATCTTTTTCGCATCTTGACTTGTCTGAGAGTGACTGTCAGCAGTCTTTACTATTTACTCTTGGGAAGGGGAGGTGGTCCTAGTGAATCTGGTCAGCTTCAAGGAGTTCCTGAAGCTGTTTTGAGTTGTTTGCCTTCTGTCTTAAGGAGTTTCTTTGCAGAGTAGAATGTTTGTTTCAACCTGTAGATGAAACATGCATCTAACAAATTTGAGTTTTAAGGGGTAGTAAGCTGATAAGATTTTAAGAAATGGCAAATCACCAAAAGTAAAACTATAATTTTTAAGATTATCATGAAGTTCTATTTCCTATAATAATGAGATACAGAAAACATTAAAATATTGGTTCATTGAGTTACTGGAGAATTTTATTATTAATAATGTAAAGCTATGACAACATAATGTAAGACTTTGTGTACCCCAAAAATTCTAAAATTAAGCTATTGTTACTTTTCTTGAATAGCCAATGAACAATATTTGAGGCCTATGGCATTGGGGACAGTGACACCTTTGCACTAGAGTAAACTCTGTTCTTTCCACTTCTTGGGTGAGTAACAGTCTAATCAAAATATGAGCATACACACATGCATGCGCATGTAACTATGTCTTGGGGTAGGAGATGGTAGTAAAATACATAAAATATGCATGTGAATATCTAGAATACAGAGGCTACAACAAATTAAATAACTATATTGTCTCATGCAGGCAGGGTTCAAGCTGTATGTCTCACACCCCTAATTCTTCATTGATACTGTGCATTCCTATTTTAAGAGTAAAAAAATAAGACCAAGATAAATAACTTACTTAAGGTCAAATGGCTAGGTAGTGGCTTCCAATATACTGTGTAGATTAAGGAAAGTTGGCTTTCAGGATACCAGACCCAATGTTGTTCACAATGTGCAAAACGTCAGAACACTGCCTGAAGAATATGTTTTTATTGTTCTCCATTTACATGACAGGAAACAAAAGGTTGGTTTTCTCACCCGAACCATACAGTAACAGCGCTGACTTAAGCAGGCACTTTATTATAGAATCAATTGCGTAGTCACTACCTAAACAAACTCCTCACTCATGGTAATTACAAAAGGGGATAGTTTCTTTATATGCCTGCTTTGTTGTTATGTTCTTTGTTTTGACACAAGTTTCATGTAGCCCGGAATGACCTTAAACTTGCTATGTAGGCAAGGATGAACCTGAACTTCTGATCTGCCTGCTTAAGCCTCTCAAATACAGGATTAGAGGCATGTGCCACTATGTCAGTCATAACACTGTTTTAAAATGAACCTAATACACTACTGACCAGAGAAGCAGAGAACCTGTCATCTTTGTAATGTGCTTAGCCAGAAATGGCTGCTCTATCAGAAAAGAATCTCTATTCAACAAGTAATAACTGATTTCTGCATTCATGACAATCTGAGGACAGGAAGACTTTGGCCATGATTTCAGTGGAAAGGCCTTAAGGAACAAAGTCATTTATTATGCAGTCCCTAGAGGTTATGGTCTTTGTTGTTGGAAAATTTAAGTTTGTGATGACATGAACCCATGACAACCAATGAGTGAAACCCATGTTCACACTGTGTTTGTTGTCAGGAAGCAGAGAAACCCATGCTGGTATTAGGCTCTCTTTCTCCATCCTGCTCAGTTCAGGACCCCGCCCATCCATAGTGCCATCCACATCAGGTCACATCTCCTTTCTTCATTCAACCTTTGTGAGAGCATTCCCAAAGATACACCTAGAAGTATACTTTATGATGTTTCTAAATCTAACCACATTGACAATGAATATCAAATGCCAGTTATAAACTCTTAATTTTCTTGATATGAATATTGCATGAAACTGTGGCTACTTTAATCAAAAATTATTAAAGGAATTTTTGCATGAGACTCTTTCTTTTTCCACCTACTTCTTACCTTTCTTGCAAATGCCCTGAAAACACATACATTCTGAGAATTAGAAACTTAGTGTACTAAGTCGCAAATATGTAAAGAAAGTTTGAAGTGGTAAATTATTTGCTTATCTATTTCTCTACTCTAGGTTAATACTACTTTTAACAATTTCTGTTTTCCAGCCTTATTTTAGCAAAGCACTAATAGGAAAAGTGAAGGGTCTTCAGAGTCGGCACAGAATACTTCCAGGCATCAAATTCTCAGCACAAAGGAGATTTTATTTCCCTGGAAGGGCACGTAGGGGAGGGCTGCCCCTAGATATCAGACAAAGCCAGCAGCAGATGTCTCTGCAGGAGTGCTTTTAAAGAAAAAGAGCAGAAGTCAGTATTAGAAGGAGTTGGTTAATCTTGATTGACATGTTAGTTGGTGTAGTTAACTCATGAATTTTGATAACTGGACCTTGGTGGTCAGCCTCAGGAATGAGTCAGTCACAAGGAAGTGGCCAAACAAGGAGAGGGACCATGGTTACCTGCCTTAAGATTGTGGAAGTATCTAAATAGAGGAATCTAATAGTTTAGCAAGAAAGAGGGAAATGGCATGGGCAAGACTTGCCATCCCCATGTTTGCAATCTTGGTCCTGTTGGAGTGCCCTTCAGAAAGAATGATCAGCTATGATGTAGAGCCTCTATCAGGACTTTCAGAGTAAAGTAGTTTTTTAGCTTACTTGTGAATGCCTGAACTTGTGTTAGAATTTGGCTGAAGATATTTTATATGCTTTTCCTTTCTCAGAAGGAGTAGAAACCTGAATCTTTTTCTCTGTCCTTCACCTGAAGTTTGTACTAGAAGCTGTGAGTTTTGATCTTAACTTCTGATTTTATACAAAATGATAACAATATAATAACAACAAACAGATGATAAATACTACAACTAGATATAAACGAGGATATTCATAGGAAGTCCTGCATCTGGGTGAGATTGTTGGCATATATGTTTCCATGTACTCTTCAATCTCATTGGTAAGTGAAAATTTCAAGTTTGCAGAGATTTGGAGACTTGTTCATGTTTACATTAGCAGTGGTCCAATCCTATCACTCTGACCCCATATCTGTCCTTAACATTCCTCTGTGGACTTATCATTGTACACAATGGGTAAAATAGGGAAAATTGGAACTGACTGTAGTTCCTTAGGTTAATAGAAGTAAATATAAATAAAAAAATTGGAATCTGGGGCCAGGCATGAAATCAGTACTTGAAATCACAATCACAGCACTTGGGGAGAGGGGGCAAGAGAATCAATGGTTCTAACCCTGCCTTGGCTACATTGGAACTAGCCTAGACTAGTTTCAGACTAACCTGTCTGAAAGAATTTAAAAAAAATAAATAAAAAGGAAGACGTTTGGTTTCTACTCATTACTCCTTGTGTAATATTGGACTTAGTCGCTGCTCTTTTAAGATGGAGGAAATATCGCTGACATTTTCAGTTTTATGAGAATATTAGAGGTGTCCATTTGAAATGCTCAGCCAGGCACTTGTAGCACAGTAGCCTTCGATAAGAGGTGTAAAGTGCTTTAAGTCGTAAATTCCTTTTCATTAGGTCTCAAACGCACATGAAATATTCATATGAAAGTCTATTTGTTTCTTCTCTAAGGAGGAAGCAGAGGCACAGAAAGGTTAATTTCTTTCCTAAAATCCTGCCATGAAAGAGGTGTGACTCAATTACAGGCATCTGGCTGTGGAATCTATTGTTTAATCACTGCTCTCAAAGACTTCATTCTGAGAACACTAAGTAAGGAAGCACTGTCAGCAAGATGCTGCCTATGCCATCCTCTAGAGATGCACTCACAACTCATCACTGTAAAAATGTATACAAAATAACACTGAGTACCACAAAGGAGTCATGCTACCCACACCATTGCCCAGGTTTCTACCAGGGATAGGAGAGTAGAAAACAGGTCTAACTCTCACCTACAAGAGAAGTTTCTTTGGGTTCATTATGTCTCAGTTTCCTAGTAGAAGAACTCCTCGAGATTGTTGCTTCTCACCGTCTACAAAGGTGCATAGGGAAAGCAAGGCTGAAGCCCAGCCTTAGTAGTTCAACTAGTTTGTGGGTTTCACAAGAAGAAACGGCTATCTTGCAAGCACTGTGCCAAGTAGCTGCAGTTCAGAAGAACGATTATTTTGAGCACTTCTTTAATTCTTGAAACCTTAATATTTTTTAGACGTCTTTTCCTCTTTCTGTTTAGATTCTTACCAAACTAATACAAATATTAAGAAGTTTGAATGACATTTTCTTAAGATGAATTAAGAAATTATCTTGTCTTCTACTTCAAGACCTTGAACAAGCAGAGTTCAGTGAATAAATAGAAAAACAAGCAAATCTTGACAACATGCTTATCACTACACACCAAAGAAAGAAAAGCTAAGTCGAGGACTATCATTTGTGCTTCAGAAATTCTGGTCTCAGTTCTGGCTGTGTATTAAACAAACTGGGAACTTGAAAAATTCAAGCAAGTCAAGGGTCACCAATGGCAGGGCTTCTGAGTTCATGAGACCATAATATTCTTTTCTGGTTGTTTTTATTGAGCTATACATTTTTCTCTGCTCCCGTCTCCTCCCCTCCCCTTCTACCCTCTTCCATGACCCCAATGCTCCCAATTTACTCAGGCTATTTTGTCTTTTTCTCCTTTCTTTGTAGGTCCATGTATGCCTCTCTTAGGGTCCTCTTTGTTGCTTAGGTTGTCTGGGGTTGTGGACTGTAAGTTGATTTTTTTCTTTGCTTTTTATCTAGAAGCCACTTATGAATGAATATATATTGTATTTGTTTTTCTGGGTCTGGGTTACCCCACTCAATTTGGGTTTTTTTAGAACCATCCATTTGCATGCAAATTTCAAAATGTCATTTTTATCACTGAGTAGTACTCCATTTTGTAAATGTACCACATTTTCTTTAGCCATTGTCAGGTTCTGACTATTACAAATAATGCTGCTATGAACATACTTGAGCACATGTCATTGTGGTATGATCAAGCATCTTTGGATATATATCCAACAACAGCATTAAGATAGATTGTTTCCTAATTTTCAATTGTCATATTGATTTCAAAAACATCTGTACAGGTTTTCATGCACACAAGCAATGTTTTTTTTTATCCCACATCTCTCCAGCATAAGTTGTCATCAGTGTTTTTGATCTTGGCCACTATGACAGGTATGAGATGGAATCTCAGAGTTGCTACGACTTGCATTTCTCTGATGGCTAAGGACTCTGAGCATTTTTTAAGTGTCTTTCAGTCATTTAAGAGTCATCTGTTGAGAGGTCTCTGTTTAGGTCTGTATAGGTCTGTAGCACCCCTCCCCAATATGCTTAACATTCTTGTAAAACCTTACATCTGTCACGTAATACTTTCAGCTTCTCATGGCATTTTCCATAGTGCTCATACATCAATTATCAGGAAGTTTCAGTAATAGGTCATGAGAATAAAAGGAATGCTAGGGATGTGGAATGTTGTGGATGTTTTCATGTATATGTGTTGCTTTATTGGTTTGTGAATAAAGCTGTTTTAGCCAATGGCTTAGAGTAAAGCCAGGTGGGAAATCTGAACAGAGATACAGAGAGAGAGTGGGCAGAGTCAGGGAGACGCCATATAGCTGTGGAAGGAGATAGATGCCCTGGAATTTTACCTGTAGGTCACAGCCTAGTAGTGTGATACACAGATTAATAAAAATGGGCTAATTTAAGATTTAAGAGTTAGATAATAAGAAGCCTGAGCTAATATGCTAAACAGTGTTGTAATTAATATAGTTTCTGTGTGATTACTTGGGTCTGGGCAGTGGGGAAACAAAAGAACAGTCTCCGTTGTTTACAATGAAAGGACATATGGGGATAAAATAAAGGTCATAAAAGGAATGAATATAACCACAGTAGTTAATGTACACATAGGAAAATTCCAAATAACCAGATTTGAATGACAGTCTCTGATTTTTTTATTAGAACAAAACATAGATAATTTTTGGAGAAAATAATGCATACAAGGTTTAGAGAGACATTTTTCATAAAAGTATTAAAAAACAAATAAAATTTTGCTGCCATCACAGTCTTTCTGCACAATTAGGATAAATTCTTTGTTGTTACTAGGTATCCTTTAGTTTTCACCAACAAAATGAACCTAAACTCTTCAAAGGTGAAACTGAGGAGTCTCTTTGAATATAAAATTTAGTGATCGGTTCACTTAATTGTTTTAACAATGCACTATCAAAAAACTAAACTTCTCAAGGTTCAAACATGCTTCCTTAAGGATGCTCTCTTAGCAAAATGATCCATAAAGCATTGATGCACCATCTTATAAATAATAATTTTTGGTTCTATCATTTCAGTGGTTCCAAAGGTTAAAGACAAACTTGTCATTGCTGCCCAAGTCTCATTAGGCACCTATTGTCAGGAAGGTATTTACCATCAGCGAATGTTACAGAGTCAATAGTGATAATGAGGAGCTGCTTTCTCTGAGAAATAGAAGTTAATTAGGTTATTAAAGCATCTTAAATGCCATATTCTGTAGATCCCTGAAGTGTTTGAAGATGACCTTTCTATCTAAATTATATCTTTGTTTGATCTTGAAAACATACCTAATATGACTACAAGTTCGATTATACTAGGTGATTAACTAGTAACCTATATTTATTTATTGTCCTAAGCAGTTGATAATAATAATTTTTCAAGGACTAGAAATTTGTATTGCATTGTTGAATGAGCTGTATAGATACAATACCTTGAACAACTTTAGAAATGTATGTACAGTATGTTTTAACAAAATTAATCTCAAATTTATGTCAATATACAAAATTTGTATACAATATACAAAAGTAAANTTTTCAAGGACTAGAAATTTGTATTGCATTGTTGAATGAGCTGTATAGATACAATACCTTGAACAACTTTAGAAATGTATGTACAGTATGTTTTAACAAAATTAATCTCAAATTTATGTCAATATACAAAATTTGTATACAATATACAAAAGTAAAACCAATATAAAACATTTAAAACTAAAAAAAAGAAATAGAAGTTAAATGTGACTGTCATTTTTTTTCACATGCCTTGAATCAGAGAGCTGGGTCTTTCTGAACTGGTTATCATACCACTCACCACCAGGCAGGCAGAGAATTTGATGAAAAGAACAAACTATGCAGATTAATGTGATAAACAAGGATGTAAGAGTTTCAGCACATTTCCAGAAAATAGCAGATGACAGTGACACATAGACCAAGTAGACAAAGTAAATGACAATGGAATAAGAGAGGACTTGTTTAAGAGAGGAACATGAGAGGGGAGAATGACCTTTGGCAGTGTAAATTGTAACACCTTGTACTTATTTTAAAATCTAAATTTAAAACTAGAGCTTTTAGAAAAGTAAGCTCACTAAGGAATTATTTATGTAATTCCTGTGTTTAATTGCCTCATAGACCCAAAAGGTTTGGGTATGGGTTTGCTTTTCACTGGTTTAGGTTTCCTGAGTCCTGTTCAGTGAATTTAAGAACATGACTCAATAGACAAAAGATCTGGTAACTTTAAGTATTTTACCTACACGTTTATGAACTGAGAGTCTCTCACGTGGTATTAGTTTGTTTGCATGAATGCTTCAAGACTGAACATGTTATGGGTAACAGCTGTGCCTGGCACCAGATAGTAGGGCCAGAGTCTCTGAAGAGAGGCCAGGGGAAGCATTGGTAAAGATGCAACCTCAGTGGAAGTGCAGTTTCCGAGACACTGGAGATGACAAGATTTCAAAAGGATTGCCAGGGGCAGTGGCAGGTGTGAAGATTGGGTCTGAGCCTACCAGAAAGCTGTGTGCATTCTGGAGATGGCAGAACCAGAAAAGTGGGACTAACAAAGCCCTTTGGAATCGGAAGATCATGAATGGATCCCAGATGACACTGAGTTGTTTAAATGGTTCAATTTTTGGTTTTGATTTCACTTGATCATAACTGCACCCAAACTGTATGCTCTTACAAAAAGAAATATTTAAATTTATTTTGCTTCTACAGGAACCCACAGTTATGACTTTTGGTGTTTTAGAAGAGATCTTTGGCTTTTAAAGTATTGTAAAATTTAGGACAGTGGAACATTTAAAATTGTGCTGTAATCATATTATGACATTGCCATGGCATCTCAGAAACAAATGTGAAGGGAAGTTTATGGCTTAAGGTGATGCCCTTGTCTATCAAGTTGACAAAAGGTGGAGTCTCCTAGTTAGCTTCAACTGTTAACTTGACACAACCCAAAATTACCTGAAGAATTTTCATTTTGGGGATTGCCTAAATCAAATTAGACTATGGGCATGTCTATTCCTGATTTTATTGATTGTTAATTGATGTAGAAAGTACCAGCTCACTGTGGGCAGTGGCATCCCTAGGCAGCTGGACCTGAGCTGTTTAAGAAAGGTAGATGAACATGAGTCTGGGAGTCAGCGCATAAGAGTCCCTCCACAGTCTCTGCACTGGCTTCTTGGCTTGAGTTCCTATCCTTACTTCCTTCAGTGATAGGCTGTTTCCTGTAAGTGTAAGAGGAAAAAACAAACCTTTACTCCCTGAATTGCATTTGTTTATGGTGTGTATCACAGCAAGAGAAAAGCAAACTAGAAAAAACATATATGTATATATAAATGTATGTGTATGCACACACACAAACACACACACACACACACACACCTTGGGATCCACTAAGGAACTTAGTATTACATCAAGAGAAAGTAGTGCATAGCAACAATCCTATTACATGTTTTTCACTTAGTAGTAAAATATCAAATAGATATTAAAAGTGAAGAAACAGTAATAAAATATTTATCAGCTAGTTCCAAAAGAACAGATGTATTCCATGCCTGGAAGCTGATGTATAAAAGCTGTTCTTTTATTTCTCTATCATTACTAGAAGGACCCTGAAGCACTAAGGAGAGAAATGATCTTTTCAAAATGGTATTAGAAATGGTTCTTTTCAGGCGAGGTCCTACCATGAAGTCCAGGCTGGCTCCATATTCTCAATCTGTCTGCCTTTTCTCCCTGAGTATTGGATGATGGGTATGTGCCATTATGACAGCTTTGCACTCAATGTTTCTGTAAATCCTTTCATTCAAGATGTTTTACTTACTCCTTGATGGGTTCACTTCCAAATTCAGTTGCTCAAGATCTATTGGTATGGACTAAATGGTATCTCTCCAGGCTTAGCTCTAACTTGTAACATGAGGGGCTGCTGGTTGGGGTTTCTGACCCACCCAGTACCCCACAGCTGTTTAGCCCCAAAGAAAATCACACAGAGGTCTCCATAAGTTATAAGCTGATTGGCCCTTAGCTCAAGCTTCTTATTACCTCTTGTAGTTTATATTTACCCATTATTCTGATCTATTTTAGCCATGTGACTCGGTACCTTTTTCTGCTGGCAGGTTACATCTTGCTTCTTCCGTGATCTGGGCAGGACCGGGAGGAATCAACTTCCTCCTTCCCAGAATTCTCCTGTTCTCATTGCATCATT
>LOJH01012426.1:10483-25614 GCA_001685095.1 Ellobius talpinus
ATCATTTTTTTTTGCAATGGGAGTACCATGCTCCCATGGGAGAGATGTCCTCCTGAGCACAGAACTGGTTCTTTGAGGCAGAAATGAAGGGCTCAGGTGTTTGCATGGGTACATTCAGTCTGAAGTCAATTGATGGGCATAGTGACTTTTCTATGTGAACACTTGCTTGCTGTCTCCACAGCACACAGGTTCCTTAGAACATGTCTTCCATTCTGTCATGGCATAGAAAGCTCTGGTTTTCTCAGAGAAAGTATTCCCTGGCAGAGGAGCGGTGTCAAGCCCTCTCACTCATTCGTCTACTAAATCTTTGCATTTGAACAATGAGCCTACTCGGTGGGTGACTCCATGGAAGGGTGGGTGTTTAGCACAGACAGGATTTGGTTCATAGTCTCCTTTCTCTTTGTGCATTTTCAATGGATAAGCTTAATGAGTCTCAAACACCTTCAGCAACTTGGAGACCCCCTCTTCCTGTTTATGAGGATGAAGAGCTATAGACAGTGTCATTTATGTGCTATATTTAATTCTTTCAGAATGCGAAAGTGTCCGAGACTCCAGGTTTCTGATTTCTGTAGCCATGTTTCTTCATCTTCCTTAGTCTGGAGATCCTTGTATATAGGCTGAGATAGTCAGATTATTGCCTCATTAGATTAATGGAGGATCTATTCTGGTAAGTGAAGCCGTCTCTGCCTTTTCCACAAGGAAAGTACATAAACTCATAGGAATTTTGTCTCTAAGGCATAGTTATTCCAAACAAATAAGAAATAGCATGGCAGAAATAGAGGGATTCTATCAGCCCCACCTAATTCATCTCTATTTATGCATTATTACTAGCATAGTGTGTGATGTGTACAGATGCGGGCGTACAGGTGCCATGGCACACATGTGGAAGTCAGAGGACCTATTTCAGGGAATCACTTCTCTCCCACCACGGGTCCCAGGAATCAAGTCCAGGTCATCAATCAGGCATGCATGGCAAACGCTGTTACCCACTAGCCGTCTCACCGACCGGCAGAAAGCATGCTTTTCACATGCTCTGTGAAAATTGCAGGGCAAGGTTTAAATGCAGCCTGGGCTTCCCTCACGAGACTCTTCCCATTTGCAGACGCACCCCACACAAACCGCGTTCCTGTCCAGTGTGGATCTTCACACTCACTGCTCCTATCAGCTGATGTTGCCCGAGGCGGTGGCCATTGTGTGTTCCCCAAAGCATAAGGAGTAAGTGTGGCTAGAGGGCTTCCGAGTCCACCATGCTTCCGTGCTTGGATGAGGCCCTTCAACAGGAGATGGGCTGTGGCTAGTTCCTGTAAAGGGGCTGTGGCTAGTTCCTGTACACCTGTAGCTCCACAATCTGTTGTTGTTGTTAAGTCTTTGCAAAAGTGAGCCTGCTAGTCCCCCTCCTGCTAGTGTGATAACACATAATGGGCTCACCATCCCAGTTGCCTTTGAAATCATATTTCTACTGTTCTGTGTCCTATGAAAGAAATTGACTAGCCTTCCCCAGTTACCTCCAAAGCTTTCCGAGTTTCTGAATACAAATGTTATTCTGTAACACAAAGCATTCTCATCAGGGAAAGAATGACTTTATTCTTGAGCCAGATGTAAGTGGCCATGGCCCAGGAACATGGATTTAAGTTGCCCTGAGAAACATACTCCGCCACGGAAGTGATTGCATTCAATTCTGTTGTTTACAGAACAAAGCTAGTTACAAATCAAGACATATACCAAATACAACTGGCAGAAACAGAAGGTAGAATGGGTCTAGCAAAGCGGGCAGGCAACTGTGCTGTCGGCATCAGATGTTGTCTGAGGACATTTGTAATTTCTCGAGTAAAAGGCCCATGAAGAATATTTTCTAAAACTGTGATCGTCGTCAGCACAAAGGTGGGCAGGGAAGAGTTTTGAAGGAGACTGAAAATAGCTCTAGATAACATGCCACTTGTCTACAAAATTCTAACCCTCCACACCAAGGAGTCCAGTTATCCACCCTTTTATTGCAGATCTGTTAACACAGGAATGGCTTTCCATTTTCTGGGGATTCAGTTTACAAGTAGTTATAATCATAAGACATTGCTTGAAGCCTGCCTCTACCTGCAAGCTGTTGGATCCCTGAGCACAGGGATCCAGCTTCTTCATCCTTCATCCTCGCCTGTCCTGGATGGATGTGAAAGACACTAGAGAGTGTCTATGATGTGTTTATCACAGTGCCCAACACTGCCACCTACGTGCCTGATTATTGACATAAAGAATACTAACTTTACAGAAATTAGAACTCTCCGCTAGGGTGGAGAACATGTGTATGACCTTTCCCATGGGGTCTCAGCAGTTCCCTTTTGGTCCCTTTGGGTTACTGTGGGTACTTGGAGATCAGTGTATCTAACAGTAGTCATGGTGTGGCTAATTGTGACAGTCACCGGGGATTCCTGGTTGGTGATTTCTTCCTCCATCCCGTTTGAGGAATGTGTGTGTTTGCGTCTTCCCAGATGGTTTTTAACTTTGTGCCTCTTTTCCCCCTCATGTTTAGCACGGGCATTTTCAGGCTCACCAATGCCGGCATGCTTGAGGTGTCCACATGTAAAAAGAAGGGCTTTCATCCTCACACCAAGGACCCCAGGCTGTTCAGTGTGAGTAAACACCCTGGATGATTGTTGTTGTTGTTATTGTTGTTGTTATTGAGACAGGGTCCGTCTGTCTATCCTTGAAACTCACTGTGCAGACCAGGCTGCCCTCAAACTCAGAAAGATCCCCCTGCCTCTGCCTCCTGAGAGCTGTAATGAAGATGTGCACCACAATGTCTGGCTCAGCAGCAGGGATTATTCTCACAGATGTTCAGTGTGAATAGACAGCANNGGATTATTCTCACAGATGTTCAGTGTGAATAGACAGCAATGGATTATTCTCACAGATGTTCAGTGTGAATAGACAGCAATGGATTATTCTCACAGATGTTCGTTCAGTGTGAATAGACAACAATGGATTATTCTCACAGATGTTTATGTTAGGTTTACCATACTCCAATTCAGCAACGTTTATAAAATTCAGAGAAAAAATAAGGAACTCCATATACCTTTCCTAAAGAAAACCACACATTAAACATTATTATGTAACATTGTTTTTTTTTTTCTTTTCTAGATCTGCAACCATGTGTTAGTAAAAGACATCAAAACAACTGTGTTGGACCTGAGGTGACGTGCTCCAGATACACTACCATCTGCACCAGATACCTGCCATGGATGTGTATGACTGCTGAATTTCTTAATGTGTTTTCAGAAGTGACTGATATTTTATATTTATATATTTTAGACCAAAACTTTGATATTTATTGTTCTTGCACACTTTGAAGTTTCCTTTTTGGGTTGCTGTGTCTCAAAGGAGGTCACATGCTGTTCAATCTATACCTATTAATGTACCCAAAAAATATCCTCAGAAAATAAATTGTGCTGCAAATAACAATATACCTATTTGTAAAATTTTATTTAGATTTTATTTTTATATGTATGAATGTTTTGCCCACATGTATACATGTGTGCCATGTGCATGCCTGGTGCCAACAAAGGTCAGAGCAGGGCTTTGCATCCTCTGGGACTTGAGTCAGTTGGCTGGAAGCCACCATGTGGGTGCTAGGAATTGAACCTGGGGTTCCCTGCAAGACCAAGGAGTATTCTTAATGGAGCCAACTCTCCAGCCCCAATATGTCTGGTATATTTTTTAAAAAGTCATTGACTTCCACGCTGACAGGAAAGGAACTGTTGAAGTAGGCAGCTCACCCTGAAGTAGCTACGTGTCTGGGACACTTGATCGCCTTACTGATGATTGATGATAACACTTATCTACACATAGTCTTCAAGAAAAGAAATAGTGGTGACATGTAAAAAATTATGAGTGACCTGACTGGTCCTTCTTCCTTTTAGTATAAATACAACCACTGCATTTTTTTACAGAGACAGATATTGGTCAAAGGAAGAGGGAAAGATGATCCAGGTGCATTATGAAGCTTTTAAATAAGTTGCTCAGGGTTTTACAAAGTATGTTCTTTTTTAAAACAAACTCAAAAATTACACTTTCTTAAATACGTATGGTTGGATGTGCATTAAAATCAAATAATATACAAGGCTTGATGCAAATTAAAAGTCACACATGCATATCCATGCATAAGAGTAAGGTTTAAAACAAAATATATCATTTTAGTAAAACAGTATTGCTTGTCAAATTTTAAATGCATGTAAAATTGTTTTGTTTTCACCTATCAAACTGTCATTATATGTATAAAGTAATATAATCACTCAACCAGTCCTGAGGTCAGTGTAGATTTTTCATATTGGCCCCAATATATATTATTATATGTAATGTATGCATGTCCTATGCACTCTCAAATGCATCCTGTTTATATCATTTAAGTGGAGCTTCCTCCTGTTAAAGTGATTTTCATCCATTGCCTGGGAACTAGCCATTCTAATTGGGTCACGTCCTTTCTTGACCACTAGAGGGAGCCACTCCATATAACAGCGTCCCGCCTAACAGAAACTATTCACAGTGTTGATGATAGGCCAGTGCTAGAAGTTAAGGGTAGCACATGTCTGATTTATTAAAAAAAAAAAAAAACACGAGTAACAAGTCAAAGCTTTGGGTAGGAATGATTTAGAAAGGAACCAAAGGCGCTGATCCACAAAACATTCACAGTCGTGCGCTAAAGACAGAGCAGGGAGGTGACTTAGAAGCATTTGCGGTGCACGATGGAGGGACCAGCTTCATCGTATTCCTGTTTGCTGATCCACATCTGCTGGAAGGTAGATAGAGACGCCAGGATGGAGCCGCCGATCCAGACAGAGTACTTGCGCTCTGGAGGGGCAATGATCTGTCAGGATAAGAAAAGGAGAGCCTCAGTGAGCAAGTGCCTTGGGCTGGCCCTTCCAGCAAAACAGGGGCATTCTTCTCCAGCTAGAGAGAGATTCCCCAGTGAGGGTGAGCTCACTGATTTTTGTTTGTTTGGTTGGTTTGTTTTTATGCAGTCTATGCCGAACCTAATTCCTTTATCCTTTCATAGGGTAAATGAGAACTGGCCTTAGATCAAGTGAGGCCTCTGCATAAAAGCCCTGACAATGTCTCCAGGGGAGGTTCCCGGGGTGGGGAGGGGGCAGGGGGAGGGGGGGCTGTGCCTAAGAGCTCAGCAGGACCTGCACTTACTGTAGAAGTTTTAGTGCTGTGTGCAGGAACGTTGCAAATGTTCCAGAACTTTCGTGCAAGTGTTCTTCATCTGATTAAATTGACCACTCCTTTCTAAAATCCCTACCAGATGCACCAATACAGAGAGGGCTCCAAGTCCTCCTTTGGAGTGTTTCCTGCAGGGGCTGGCTTTATTCAGAGTATCAGGCCAGGGTGTGATAGGCCACAGCAACTCAAACACAGAGCTGAGCAACACCAAGCTGAGCTCAGGTCTTAGCTGCTTGGCCAGCAGCAGGTGCGCTTGGTGAACGAAGTGTCCTAAAATGCTGGGTGTGGGTTTTCTTTCTGTTTGCCCACAAGCTCTGCTTCAACATCCATTTGGGTTTCTTTCTTTCTTTCTTTCTTTTTCCTCATTCACTGAGCTCTCACTGTCGGCCCTGTGCTAAGTGTTTTACAGGTATTAGCTTATTTGATTCCTATAGCAATTCTGAAGGGTAGGTATCCAGTGATTCTCACGTTAAATACAAAGAAATAGGCTTAGGGGACTGCCAGTAATGGCCACAAATGGCTGAGTCAGTATCAGGTTTACTTTTAAAATTGGCCCCCACAGGAGTTTTGTTTTGAAGCTACTCATTTTCTTTTCCATGGTGAGAGGATTTGGTAATAATTTAAGATTTCCAGGAAGTTACGCAGATGGTACAGGGACTTCCTGACGTTACTCAGGCTCATTCCATGAACTCGTCATCTTGGTGTCCCCAATTATATTGTCTCTCAGTGCTCTCTGACCATACGAGGCCTCCAAGTTTCACATCCATTTTCATTTTAAGGTTAGAGAATTGAGGCTTGTCTTGAGTCCTGTTGCATGCAGCCTGCCTATTCTCAAACTCCAACTAAGTAGTTTCTGCAGCACGCTCAGCCACTCAGCTGTCGGAGGGTGGGGAGATTCTACCTGGTCAGACAGACATCCAAGGAACCCAAGCTCCCAGGAGGCAGTGGCTCGCCTCTCACCATGCTGTCCTCCAGAAAGGCTTTCTCAGAGCCTGTTTTAAGGGGCATGTGTTTAAATCTAAATCACTCCCAGCTCAGCCTCATCACCCTTGGAAACAACAGAGAACTAGTTAGGCTGCCTCACAAGCTGGTGGCTTCTCTAGAACTGTTCCTCCCCTTGCCTCCCGAGTCAGAGGGTCTTAGTGTGGTACCTTGATCTTCATGGTGCTGGGTGCGAGAGCTGTGATCTCCTTCTGCATCCGGTCAGCAATGCCTGGGTACATGGTGGTGCCCCCTGAGAGGACGTTGTTAGCATAGAGGTCCTTCCTGATGTCGATATCACACTTCATGATGCTGTTATAGGTGGTTTCATGGATACCAGCCGACTCCATCCCTGGAAAAGAGACACAGGCCATGGTCCTTGGGTTCTGAAAAAACTTGGATTGAACATGGAAAACCAGGTCGGTACAACTGACTAATCTTCTCTTGGGTGAGGCTGGCGGGCATCAGGAACTAGAAACTACCATCCAGGAGACCAAGAACCTTGTTATGCTCCATGCCCAACTGCCTCCTCCAAAGAGGAGGCTCAGCTACGGCACTTCAAGGGTGAAGTTACAACATGCTGACACCAGTGTCTTTGCAGGGATTCTGCTATACATGGCTTGAACAAGGGGTTAGGCCTTCAGGTGTTCTGTAAAAGGGAGGGCCAGAGCCATTGATCAGAACAACCCCATCCCCACCTGGCTGTTATTTTATTTTGCGTCTCCAACACCCAAGATTGAATGGTGAATGGTGGAATCATTCAATTGGAAAAGTATCTCTCCTACTTAGATAAAGTTTTTGCTTTTGTTTTGTCTTTTGCTTCTGTTTTTTTTTTTTTTTTTTTAACACTGGTCTTCCTAGGTGTCCTTCCTGGGTCTGGAACTTGCTATGGAACAAGCTGGCCTCGAACCCATAGAGATCCACTTGCTTTTTCCTCTCTAGTACTGGGATTAAAGGCATGTACTTCTATGCCCAGCTACCAAGACACTTCTTATGGTAATCTTTGTATAGACATGTTTTGAAGAGAGAGGGCTGATTGTCTTGTTGACTTCTGATACAGGCTTTTTTGTAATAAACCTCTAGGTGGCCCCCTCATCCTTCTTAGCACTGTCATCTAGGTCTTTTGTAACTAATTAATTATTCCTCACTGACAGTAGCGAATTATTGAAGGCTTGAAGCACCAGGATGAGGGTGCTATCCCAGTCTGCTATAAACCTCTCAGCTACCCTAGTAGGAGGAAACTGAGTCTCAGAGAGGTTAAGTGACATTCTCAAAATCCTGAAAATAGAGCCAATTCTCAAGCACCTGGCCCCCAGCCTCCAAAGAGGTTGCCTCTGCAAAACCCTCTGTTGACTGTGTTGTGCCTCTATAGGATAGGTGCCCTCTAGTTGTTCTGCCCCACCTCCAGCATTCCCAAACTCAGAGCCCCAACCATCCCTGTGCTCCACTACATCCTAAAAACACAGATACTGTTTATCTTTTACATTGCATGCGGAGAGCATGTTTGTGGAAACCATGACTTAAGAGAGTTTTCCGAGGCAGTCAAGTGCTTTCTCGGCTCCCTGTGTTCTTCTCATTTTGGAAATACAGCACTTTCCGTCCTGTAGGACTGCTTCTGTTTCTGAAACTCTGATTCATTTCTAGCTGCAAATGGGTACTGATAGCCTGGGCTGTCTGGGTACAGAGCAGGGAGGCTCCACTCCCCCACCCCCAGTACCTACCAATGAACGACGGCTGGAAGAGGGTCTCCGGGCAACGGAAGCGTTCATTCCCAATGGTGATGACCTGCCCATCAGGCAGTTCGTAGCTCTTCTCCAGGGAAGAGGAGGAGGCAGCAGTGGCCATCTCATTTTCAAAGTCCAGAGCTACATAGCACAACTTCTCCTTGATGTCACGGACAATCTCACGCTCAGCTGTCAAACACATACAAACGTCGTACACATTAGGGTTTGCACGGGGGCTTAAGCCTACCCAACCCATGTCGCTCTTCTGCTGAACCAGCTCCTCAGAAGACTCGGGGTTTTCAAAATGCCTCAAAGATCTCTGCTTCCCTGCCCAGTTCTGTAGTGGCTCAATATTTGACACATTCTTCATTTTTGAAAATGAAGTGGATAGTAGCTCAGGCCAGCTCCAGTTCTGGTGGGACATATGGAGAGAAATAAGGAAAAGGAGGCTGCCTACTACTCAGGCTCCAGTGTCTTAAGCTTCCAAGGCCTCAGTTCCACCTGTTTCCCGGGAGTCTTTGGGTGGTGTTTTGGGGGACAAGAATAGAATGAATTCAACATCACATTGGAAAAGAAGATTATAATGTCTGTCAGGGTTCAAACATGGAGCCTAGAATTGGCTGCAACTAGTCCAGAAACCTAAAATTTGGACAGGTCCCAATTTGTAAGGATTCAGACAATTTGAGAGGCATGGTCACTTAGAGCACACTAGGAGTTCCTATCTGTCCCAGCTCTGGCCTCTTGTCAAGGGAGTGTGTGGCACCAGCTTTTGTGCAACACACACATACACTCACTGCCTGCTAGGTCTGTGCTAAAATTAGCTAATAATTATTGAGCATTGACTCTTGGCAGAGCATTGTGCAGGCATTGCAGAATTTCGTATTCTTAGCAGTCACAGGAGGCAGAATCTCTGACTTGGCCCATTTTACAGATAAAGGGGCTACAGTTTAGCAAGGCTGATTAGTGTTCAAGGTCACATGGCTAGAGGGTATCAAGTCGGGACTCAAGCCCTGTCAGACATCTCCAAAGATCGCCAGCCACACCTCTCTGTCTTTATACCCTTTCTTTTCTATTTATAAATGCAGAAATTAAAAAATATCCGAGTAGCCCTGTGGGTGTAGCTCAGGGATGGGGTGCTTGGCTAGCAAATGTAAGATGCTGGATTTGCTCTCTAGCAACACACACAAATGCATGCTCACCCCAACTTCCCCTCTACACCCCTGTCTATAGCCACTCTCAGAAAAACTGTAATAACTTTGCAGTCACAAAGCAAGAAAAGCTGTGCTTTGCTGTGTGCATTGGAGACAGGCTTTACTGTTAGTTAAGTCACTAACTCACCAACTTTTTAATTTTTTATTTTTAAATAGTAGTTTATTTTTTATTTTTTAAAATTTTACTTATTAATATTATTATTATTACATGTATATGGCTGTGTGTGTGCATGTTTGTGTACCGACATGTGCATTCAGGTGCACATGTGTGGACGGCAGAAAGTAACTCTTGCCGACCAGTTCTCTCCTTTCCCTGTGGCTCCAGGAATTGTCCTTAGGTTGTCACATTGGTACAACAAATGGTCATACCAGCTAAGCCATCTCTCTAGCTCCATGACCCCTTCTGAGTGACAGCATTCATTCCACTAAGTGACTGTGAGCAGCATGCTGCTTCCCATCCTCTTCCCTTGACGTCCCCTGGGCCTCACCAGTAGTCACAAAGGAATAGCCACGTTCGGTCAGGATCTTCATGAGGTAGTCGGTGAGATCTCGGCCAGCCAAGTCCAGACGCATGATGGCGTGGGGCAGAGCATAGCCCTCATAGATGGGGACGTTGTGGGTAACACCATCTCCAGAGTCCAGCACAATACCTAGGGGATCATTTACCACGCTGTAAGTCACCACCGCAGCTGGTGTGCAGTTACTTGCTGTTCTAGTACACAGAAGACTACAAGGAGCAGTAATTCCTTAGCCTCTTATATGAGAGGAAGAAAGAACATGCGTGATAGGAGGTAAGATTAGAGAGTGCTTAAGGGAGATGGGAAGAGGAAGGAGGAAGCCACTGAACACATCTTGCTAAAAAAGTAGGGTCCAGAGCTGATTTTGAAAAAAGCAAAGTGTTTTTTTTTCTTGTTACTGCTTTGTTTTCTATTTTGTTTTGTTTTTAGAGCAGGGACCATCTCTGTCTGTGCTTATTTACTTCTCACCCATTACAAAGTGGAGGTTGTAACCATCAAATCTCACCTTTTCTGGTGGATTCACTGGACTAAGGTTCCCATTCCCCTGGCTACCTACCAGTTGTACGTCCAGAGGCGTAGAGGGACAGCACAGCCTGAATAGCCACATACATGGCAGGCACATTGAAGGTCTCAAACATAATCTGCAAAGGAATCCAAATAGTTAAGTAGATGATGCCGTCAGTCTTACAAAGAGCATGTAAGAGGATACCCCCTTGCCTGATACAGACCCTCCAGACACATAAGACCAAAGGAAGGAAGGCCAAGGCAGAGTTGGTCTCACAAGAAAGAAAAATGAAGGTGCCAATAGACAGGACCATCACACTGGTGACCTGATGGCAGAGGAAAGGAGCCAGCAGCATGAACACAAGACCCAGTATGGTGGGGAGTGGATTAGATGTGACAGGATTCACTAAGTGTTCGTTCTTTCCTTATTTCTCAAACATGAAGGGAGGAGGATTGTGGAGTAAGTGAGCACTCAGAGAGACTCTAAGATTATCGACAAGGCAGCACCCGAGGGGCATAAAGAAAAGCCCAGTGCTGGGAATAACTGTATGATCAGTCTCAGGTTCAGTTTAATCTTGGTCATGTTTTTATGCAACTGTGGGTCAGTGCCAGCCCTGGAAATCAGGTCCCATGGATAGAATAGGAGATGCCATAGTCTTGGCTACAGATAAATGCAACTCATTAGTCCATGCAGTTCGGGGGACAAAATTAAATTCAGAATCCCCTAGGTGCCTCCTGCATCAGAAGAAGTCCTCAGCCTCCATTTTAGTAACACTCTCTAGTGCATGAACCTGAAGGGATGTCCGATGTTTGCTAGAAACCCATAGTTTTCGATCATTTCTCTGCCTCAACACAATTCACAGGATGATAACTTTCCTAGAACTACCGCTTCTTGACAGGTAGTGTGATTCTCAGAGCAGCTGATGTCCTGGTGTGCACACCAAGTGCTCTTCCAAGAAGGAGGCCCTGGGCTGTATGTGCTAATGATTTCTCAGCAGGAAAAGCCATGGGTCAACTCTGGGCACTGCCCTTCCTAACATTGTGACATTAGGAAAATCACTCAGTGCACCTCTTGCCTTAATTTCATCATTGAAGTTATTGGGATGAAAGTTCCTGCTTTACAACGTTAGGGGTTAGAGTGTATTTGAAACACCCCCGTGCTTGACCAGGGCCTGGGTGGAACGGACATTAGATGCTCTCATTTTACAGCACATCCACACCAGAACTCTTCAGAGCCAGTTCCCTGGGTTTCTTGCTATAGGGTCTTGCTAAGTGTCACATAGTTTCTTGCTAAGTGTCACATAGACAATAGCGACAGTAATCGCCATACCCGTTGGATGTTTATTGTTGGAAGATTCTAACCCTAAATGTTCCCTTCCTAATTAAACCTTTAAACTTTTTTCCTTGCCCTTTGAGGGAAAGCGGTCTAGATTTTGTGCAGTAAGGATATAAGCACTGTCCTGACCCCTGGCCTTCGGGGTCTCCGGGTGGTGGTGAACTGCCAGCTAGGGCCTTGTATCTACCTTGCTGTAGTCTTACTCCAGTTAGCCTTACCCCCAATCCAACAGTGTTGCGTTCCAGAACAAATATTTACCTGGGTCATTTTCTCCCGGTTGGCCTTGGGGTTCAGTGGTGCCTCGGTCAGCAGGGTGGGGTGCTCTTCAGGGGCCACACGAAGTTCATTATAGAAGGAGTGGTGCCAGATCTAGAGAGGAGGGGCAGGAAAAGAGTGCAGTGCTCTTTGGGGGCACTGAAGGGCCTTCCTGGAAAGGGACCAGAATGTGCAGAACAAAACTAGCATCGGGTGAAATGCACAAGGCCTCATCTATCTGGGAAGACTCAGAGGCCCAGAGGGTATGAACCGAATGCACGAGGCTGCACACCTATTAAGTGACTACTCAAAACCAGGTGTGTGTGTGACAGGATGATGTCGTGGTCAAGGACATAGGCTCTGAAGTCAAGGGAAGATGCAGACCACAGCTGGGCCACTTCCTGTTTGTGTGAGCTAGCAAGTTCCCAGCTCCACTGGTAACTGAAGGAGAAAATAAACAGCATGTACTTCAATGGTTCTGTTGTGAGCTACATAAGATAACACTAGAATAGCTGGTCAGCCCAGGCTAGAGTAAACAGTATCTATCATTCATGCCTTCCTTTAGTTTATTCATGGGAAACTGATTTAGGATGATAAAGAAAAGGGCAAATGACTGTACATATAGATGAAGGAGGCTCACCTGAAAACCCAATTGCCATCTTTAATGCTTTTAGAGACTGTTCTTGACTGTGTGTGTGTGCAGTTGTGTGCAGGTGTGTGCAGGTGTGTACAGGTGGGGAAAAGGGCTTCACCTCTGTTTTCCCCAGCATCTTCACCCTCCAGGGACAGGTAAAGCAGCTTCTGCAGGAACAGTCTAGACTTTCCTTTGGGGGGGCAGACCTTAGGCATTTCCCCAAGACCCTACACCAACCTGTATATAGTGTTTTTGTATGAATGCATTTTGGACAAAAGTTCATTGGCTTTATAGTTAAGCAATGTATTTAATCCCTGGATGTTAAAAAGAATGCATTATTATGGAAAGGGCTAAAATAATTCGCCTTTTAAGGAAGGGTTGCTGTCCACCAGCATTGGGAACATAAGATTTACCCAAGGGTAAACATGCATGGCTGATGACAGTTTGCAGACCAACGAAAGTAAAACCAGCTTGAAAGACTTTGTCACGATTCAAGTTTCCTGCTTTTGGTTTTGTGGTTTCCAGCAAAGAAAGGGACTCTGGCAAGTCCTGTCCCTTGGCGGAGTGGGGCGGGGGTGGGGCATAAAAGGAAGAAAGGTCAGGGCTGAGCAAGTTTGGAAAACCATCTTCATAATTCATCAGTACAGTAAAGATCAGTGGGTGACTATTCCTTAATCCCTTCACCTCATTCCACCGAATAGATAATCAATTGAGTAGACACACTGCTCTATAAAATGCAAGGAAAAAGAGTGCTCAAGAATCCCGGTCTTCTACTACACACCATGGCTAAAACGGGTTGTAGAAAACCCCAATCCTTCCTTCACTGCCTTTCTCCAGAGAAAGCTCTGACTTTAAATGCCAGGAATGCAGAGATTTGAGATTTTGTTTGTTTGTTTTTGTTTTCCCATTCCAATACTCTCTTTCCCAGGTCATCCCTGCTGCCGTGCTCTTGGCTCCGTGGAGAGACACCTGAAGGACCCTTTTCCACTGGTGACACTGCCACCTGCATGGTACAAACTGCAATTGCACCAAGTCCACAATCAAGAGGAAAGCTAAGGATGGGCAGCCCTTACAGAGAAAGAAAGGTGTACACATAATAAGCAAGACATTTTAGCAGCATTATATGTAGGATTTATTTTTAAATGATACATGTGAGCATATGTGGGTGAGTATATGTGTTTAGGGGGTTGAAAAGCTAATAAATACATAAATAAGAAGCACATATTGCAGTTCTAATATGTTCTGCTGTATTTTAAAAGTTATGTTCCCCTTTTATTGTTCCTTTTGCTTTTTTGCTACTAGTGTTTCTAAAATGTCTAATAACAATCTTTATAATTCTTGTATTTGACTTGCTTTCCATTGGCTTTCACAATGGTCTGGAAGCAAAGGCCTTGCTCAATGTGACACAGAACGAGAACTTTAAAATTTTCAGTCACGATTGCACTTAAATATGTTCAGGGACATTCAGGAATGTACCAAGTGCACTCTAGGTTCCTCTTTTCAATTTTGAAAATTAAGAAAACTGCCTAGGGACCATTAACAAAAAAACCTTTCAAGAATGGGCTGCCTTAGTTCTTCCCAGAATTCTGGCTCTAGACACCTGCTGCTCTGGGGACGCCTGTCCTCACAGGCCGTCCAAAGAGTGTGGAAGAAAATCAGTCCCACATTAGCGAAGGGCTTCTCCCACCTACAGAACTGTCTCCCACCAGTTTAGAAACATCAATAGACAAGAAATTCATTTTCAGAGCGAACTAAGTCAAGATTCTTTTCAATGACTAATAGTCCAAGTTAAACAATAGCAAATAGCAGTGCAGCCGAGCAAGGCTGGCCAGCCATCTTCCACAGCAGCCCCATGCGGTGGCAGCGGATTGTTCCGATCTCAGGGGCACTGGCACCCTGCACCCTGAAGACGCAGCCTGCGGAAAGGTTTCGGTACCTTTTCCATGTCATCCCAGTTGGTGATGATTCCGTGTTCTATCGGGTACTTCAAGGTCAGGATCCCTCTTTTGCTCTGTGCTTCGTCGCCCACATAGCTGTCTTTCTGTCCCATTCCCACCATCACTCCCTAAAACGGTTCAACACACAAGTCAGTGCCTTCCCGAAAGTCTGTCCCATTCCCACCATCACTCCCTAAAACGGTTCAACACACCACAAGTCAGTGCCTTCCCGAAAGGGGCAACTTGACGATTTCTCTGACAACTCACGGGATATAAAGTTACACTTAGTAACAGTGTTCCCTCTCATCCAAAACCAAACTCTCTGAGGTTGAGTGTGGTTTTAGTTTGTTTCCCAGAGGCAGTGATGGGCAGCTTATAGCGATTTCTGGGGCTGCCGCTACTGCAGTGAGGACAATGGTCATAGCGGCTGTATTTCGATAGTGTACATGAGAAAATGAAAGACTTCCAAAACTATATTATAATTATGTATTATATATAACATAAAACAGATGACTGGCCATCATATACTATACATGTTATACATATAATACCTATAACATGTACATGTTATACATATAATACCTATAACATGTATACTATACATGTTATACACATAATACCTATAACATGTATACTATACATGTTATACATATAATACCTATAACATGTATACTATACATGTTACAGGTATTATATGTATAATATATATAATAAAACATATATATAATATGCCAAATAATCTTTCTGCTTGATATGTGAAGTTGACATCTATTCCTGGACATCAGTCATCACCAGTACAGGGACGGGGCAGGGACGAGAGAGA
>LOJH01012427.1:19832-33197 GCA_001685095.1 Ellobius talpinus
CTCTCTCTCTCTCTCTCTCTCTCTCTCTCTGTGTGTGTGTGTGTGTGTGTATGCCTGATGTCAACCTCAGAGTCATTCCTCAGGTACCAACCACATGATTAATATTATTATTACCACTGTTGTTATTATTAACACCAGTACTATTACTGATAGGGCTACTTCCAAATTGGCTAGGCTAGCTGGCCAGAAATCTCCAGGGATATTCTGTCTCTACCTTCTTAGACCTGAAATTTCATGTACTTGCCAGCAGACCCTGCTTTTTTATATGTCTTCGGAGGGATCAAACTCAGGTCCCCTTGCTTACAAAGCCAGCCATTCACCAGTTTAGTCATCTCCCTGTGCCCTCAGATACTTATCTAACTATTTACTATTCAGAAACAATCGAGAGTCTGTCTCTAGCCTTTAAAGACGTGTAAAGCAATACTAATCTCAAGGTTTTAAATCTTCAGAATGACATGATTACTACGAATTTGAATTTGATCCACATCTCCAAAATGTTTGCTAAAGTGAACACAAAGACCCATGTATGTTTTAAAGTAATTCACATAACAGCATGATAATGTTGGTCTTAGCCACCTCAGGGCAGGTACCGCCACATAATTCAAAGAAATCTTTTTACTTCCTAGGCTCAATTTATACCAATAAACACTGTTGCTACAACCATCTATATAGTCTAGCATTTTCTATTTTTACATGATCAAGGTAAGATAACTTAAGTGGTTGTTATTTATTATTATTATTTATTATTATTCAGCCAACTCTAGCTGTAGAGATGACTCCATAGTTAGCGGCATTTGCTACTCTTGCAGAGGACCCAGATTCAATTCCCAGCACCTACATGGCATCTCACAACTATCTGTAATTCCAATCTCAAGGGAATCTAGTATCTTATTCTGGTGTCTGTGGACAGGTTCATGCTTGAATATTGTAAACATATATACATATTCAGGCACACACATACAAAATAGATAAATAAATATTTAGAAAATTAGGCTGACTCTTTCAACATGTCTGTTTAAATCCATCATTATTTTGGAAGAAGCAAACGAGGGATGATTAGGGTTACCTCTCTTTGGACACAGTTGAGACTGGTTTTTAACATGGTGTATACTCAGGTTCTTCTATGGGATGTTTAAGAATGGCTTATATTGCTTGACCCACCCATCCATGTGTAGGGCACCAATATCGAGCAATCTCTCTCTCTGTAACTGTATCTTTCCAGATGATCCTGCTGATCATCTGCCTAGCTTAGGGATAATTTCCCAAGATAAGGGATTTAAAGCCACAGGTAAAAATTAAAACCACATAGTATGCTATTACAAATTTTGATATTTAGAGTAGAGATAATAAACTGTAAAAGTGCTTACAATATAAGAATGAGGACCTAATTTCAATCTCCAGAACTCATGCAAATAAATAAATAAATAAATCCATAAAGCCATAAATCCAGGCATGATGTCATATGCTTGTATTCCTAGAGTGCTTGGGAGATAGAAACAGGAGAGTTCCAGGAACCCCCAGCTAGACAGTCTTTCTTAACTGGTAAGATCTAAGTCTGTGAGGGAAACTGTCTTCAAAAACAAAATGTATAGTGATGGAGAAACGCCCACCAAAATTGACCCCTAGGTTACATAAACATACAGAGCACAACCATACACACACATGTACTTTTACATACAGAGACCTATACACATGTGCTCACATGCACGTCTCCATATAAAAAGTGTGGCTTTTAGGTTAAGATTCAGACTTATTTTCGTACTGAATATGATCATTTGTGACTGTGTGAGCCAGTACTCAGTCTTCATCCATAATATCTGCTTCCTACTCTACTTGAGTGCCCTGACTTCCTCTGTCCCACAGTAAAGGACCTGGAAATATAAGATCAAATAAACTCTTTCCTTTTCCGCATTGTTTTTGGTCATGATGTTTATCACAGCAACAGAAAATTTGGATAGACAATATTAAATTTTTAAACCTTACCTACAATGATGGGGGAGTTCACAATAGTCAAATAGAGAAAATCCTTTTTGGTAATTAAATATAGGTCAATGAATATTTAGAAAACAAAGCCCAAGCGATACTAACTGGGAAGAAAATTTAATTATCTCAAAGGAAGCATAAAGTTAAAAACTCAAATTACTTTTCTTTTGTAGTAAGTTACACAAAATATAAGTAATTTAAAATAAGAACAATAACAAAAATGTCATAGTTATGGAATTCAAAAGTATCACTAGAATAAAATAAAAGTGGCACTGGAAGCCCGATTATGCCCAGAGTACCAACAGAATAATCAATATCCTTGATTTACCAGGCTTTAGAGGTGGCCTCTACTCCTTGAGCCAGGGACTTCTATTCCACATTCAGTCAGAGTCTGCCAAGAGCTTCCCACAGGAGTTGATCCCTTGGGTTAGCTCTTCTGCCTGTCTTGTTACCAAGGTTGTCCTAGAAAATCCAAAAGATTCTATGCCAAGATCTGCTGACTAGCAGTGTTTATTCTACTCAGTTTTAATATTCCTATACCCTGGAATTCACCATAAAGGATGTGTTGACAGGATTTCAGGATTAAGATGTAGGAATCTCTGCAGGTCATTGTTCTATCTACTGCATTCGGTTTATTGTAAAGTCGTGGCTGGAAGCAAGGAGCAGAGCCGTTTGTATGAAGCTCTCTCCATTTTCTCAATGTAGTCTGTATTAAGTCTGTGTCAAAAGAAAGATTCCCACCTCCTACCATTTAGATATCACCTTTCACCCTTGAGAAAGCTTTAGCACAGACCAGTTAGATGAACCCACCCTGCAAACCAAATTGTGCAGAGGGTGTTAGGCACTGTCCATCGTGGCAATGGAAATGATATTGGGGCAAAATGTTAAGGGTGTAGTGAAAAAAGCAGCAGGGATATCTAAGGGGGTGGCATATGGCTGGTTTTTATGTCTATTTGACACAAGCTAGAGTCATTTGAAAGAACCTTAAATGAGAAAATATTTCCTTAAGATCTTCCTGTAGGCAAGCCTGTAGACTCTTAATTAATGATTGAGGGAAGGGCCAGTCCATTGTGGGTGGTGCCATTTCTGGACTAGTGGTTCTGGGTTCTATTACAAAGCAGGCTGAGAAAGTCATAAGGAGGTCTGTTCTGGAGTAATAAATGTACTAGAAGTGTTGATGATGTAGGCAGACAACCATCAGCATGGCAGAGACTCTGAGGAAGGTTTGGATCTCAGTGCCAGAGACATATAACATTGTGAGGCCTATTGAGGGAATCGGGGCTCTGCACAGAGTTCAGCTACCTTCTTTAAGGCAGGAGTTGCTCACAGCATGAGCCAGTGGCCAGACACTGATTTTCTGGCAAGAGGCAGGGAATGAGGTAATGTTGTATGACAGACATTTCCTAGGGGGTCACAACACATACACATGTCTCCCCAACCCAGAAAGGAATCTGCAGCAGACTGAATTCACTGTTACACCAAAGTCCAACCAGTGAGTTTTTCCTGCGTTTACTGAGAGGAGTATGAGTGAAGGATTACTCATAGGGGCAGGCATGACTCAAAAAGGAAAAAAAAAAAGGTCATTCCAACAAGAAATGATGATTGACAGACAGGTCAGGAAAGCTGTGTACTTGGTGCTCTCTGATGTTTGCAAGCAACTAGCCAGGACCAATCTCTCCTCTTTAGCTGCTCTGCTGGTCAGAGGCTCTCCCCCTTTTGTTGGTTTCCTGCTGCTGCAGAGCTGGAGAGGGGCTACTGAGAATCATGCAAGTTTCCACTTTCCCAGACATGCTGTTTTGTTTACCTCCTGAGTCGCAAAAGCCCCCTCCCTCCTGGAGAGAATGTTTCAATGTTGAGGAAACTGCCAAATAGCAGGTAGGAAGCAGGATATGTCCCCATCAATATGTCTTTGATGTAAACTCAATTCTCTGTGTGAGAAATTCTGGCACCTGGAAATCTGTTAGCTACAGTTTTATAGACACAGACAATGCTTTCTGTAGGATGCCTGTCTGCCTCTGCAGGGGAGGAGGGATGTTGCAGATAGTGTGGCCTAAGCAGTCATCTAATCTGAATTCTCACACGACAAGGCTATATTGTGAGCATAATGCCACAGGTAAATCAGTAAAACCTAATAAAACTAATATTTGACAGAATTTTCATGGAAATTGCTCTATGGGGAGGCGAGGAGAGTCATTATAGCAATATAGAGGTCAATACCAACTCTGAGTTTTAAACTGGGTCGGTCTTAATTATTAAGGAAATAAATTCAGACTTCAGATGTAAAAGCAGGAGCTTTGGGTAGAAAGATAATGTCTGTGTTAGCCACCTTTGTGTCAACTATGTCCAAATACTTGGCCACAAAAAATTCAAGGATTTGAGGTTCCTTTAGTTCATGGCTTTGGAGTGATTTCAGCCCTGCACAGTGGAGAAGGCATGACAAAATTCACAGTGGCAGAAGCGTGTAGTAGACTTTTGTTCACAATGAATAGATAAGAACCAGGGGTGGGTATAGCTGTCAAAGTCCCACCCTTGATTTAGTATTGTCAAACATAGCCCGTCTCCTGAAGGTCACACAGTCTTTGAAACAGTTCCTGGAGCAGAGAACATTCAAAGCATTATTCTGTGAGGGGCATTACAACTCCAAAACATTTACTGTGATTTTTTTTGAGGGAGGTATAAGGAAATGTGTATTCATTGAAGATCGGGCATCAAGAGTAAACCAAAGAACCAGCTGAATCCCAGTTCAGCTTAATGAGTCAATGAGTTTATTGAACTTGTCCACAGGAGCATCAATGATCACTGATGTCTGCCTCTCTGCGAAGTTTTGCCATAGCATGGGTGATGAACTTCTGTGAGCTGCATAGATGGAGTCCTCCAATTAAATGTTCAAATTTTCCTTTCCTATATACATAATCTCCTGAGATCATGGGCAGCTAAGGCAGAATTACATGAAGCTTACATGGGTTTGTACAGGCCCAAGAGAGTGTCTCTAATCCATGGCAAGGTTCTCATGATCGTTCTATGACTCCTATGTAAGAATGCCATTTGGTCCAATCACGTGAGTGTCTCATGTTGGTAATCACAGCGATTTTGATTTCAAGACAACAATAGCAATGTCATAATGGTAGCATCCCGTGACTCCATTACGACAGCGATCCCATGCACTTCATAGTCAAGTCATCCCTAAGAGAAACACAGTACAGTGGCCAGAATCCAGATACCTTGCGATGATGAGAATCTGGTTTAAGGCCACAGTGCTGGTATAAGGTCATCAGAGATACAATCATTTCAGCAGTTCAGAAGACAGGACTGTTCTGATAGCCTTTGAAAAGAGTTTCAGAGTAGGGAAGTTTGTAAACAGAAGGGACTTTCTTATGAGCAAATATTCGTCTTGCTTAGCCAGCAGTAAACTGATTCTAATCAAGGGAATGATTGACCTCGTCATTTGGAAAATCCAAATTTTTGTTGTGCTTTTGATATAATTTTGAAATCAATCAAGTTGAACCCCAAGGGGGCTTTCATTGACACAGAGTTTGAGATGAGAGTGGTACCCTAATGGCTTTGTCTATTCTCTATATTGAATCTTTCAAGAAAACAGTGAAACTGGGATAAATATTCTCAGTAGACAAGAGTACATCTTTGTTTCACCATGCACTGAGAACACATAACCATTTTTCATCTTGGTCCTTGATTGCCCTCGCAATTAAGACAGCCAAAAGACCTTGGAAAGTGTTTGGAAATTTCATGCATGATGTTGACACAGCATTTAAATAGTAGTAACAACAATGGAAAACATATTGATATAGGGAAATCCATGTTGAAAAAAAGCTTAGATAACTATCTAGCAGGGAAACTGTTAATTTTGTCATAAATTATCAATCAACAGCCATCTGAGCCCTGTAATACCTTCATGCATAACAACATGGCAACAGAGGACAGATGGAGCATCTAGGGTATAAGTATTCAGATTGTATTTAAGCTATCATGTCAATGAGAACTCATAGGCATAGCTTCTGTGATTTCTCAAAAAGTTTTTAAAAATATAATATTAAATAAATAGATATCCTGGACAAGAGACCATTGAAATTCTCTGTCCTGGTGGAGTTAAATTTCTCAACTTGTGTAATGCTATTTTTTGACTCCTTGGGATTCGCAGCCTTTTTTTTTTTTAGTCATGGGTTTTCCGGGGTTATGTTTTCAGGATACTCTGAAGGACACAAACAATTATACTATAGCAGAAAGGACAGGATCCTCATTTAAGTTCCCATTAGGTTAAATGCACCTCAATTATGTTCCTTGTTCTACTGTTGTTTGTTATTGCCCTTCCTGTATTTGTTCCCAGACACCTTAAAAATATGAGTCAGGATAACTTTTTAGGTGTTGGGAAGGTTGCTAGGAGGAAAGAGAGTCGGTAATAGGGCACGGAGAATTTCTTCTTGTTTCCTGTGCTAAATTTATTGAACTTGAATTGGATCCAAGGTCTTAGTCTTTACAGCTGCTGTTTGCGCCTCCATTTGTGTATTCGGTTGCTCAATAAATATGCAGAACCTCCCGGAGATGATCTGAGGAACACTAACTTCATGGTGGCACACAATTTCAGGGTCAAAAAGCATCTTTCTATACAGCCTGCGAGTCCCATCTTTTATACTTCAATGACTCCCAGAATGTGGGTCTATTGTGCTTTAACGGAGGGAAGAAACTACCCATATGATTCTTTTTTCAAGGAATGTGCCTGATTATAACTCTCTTCCTCTAGTGTGACATTGTGATGTGTGTGTGTGTGCATGCACATGTGTATATCTCTATTATAATAAATACATCATCTTGTTTATAATATATAAGACAGTCACAGGCCTGAAGATAATGGAACTTTTTGTATGAGAGGATGTTTAGTCTATGTTTTTGCTCTCAATCAGTAGCAACAATTTTTTCCTTGAAAAGGTCAGATAGTAAATATTTTCAGCTTTACAGACCATATGTTTCTTTTCAAAATATTGTATTACAGTGTACAGACAAGGGAATGGGTATATCTATGTTTCAATAAAACATACTTCCCTTTTCATTTAAATGTGTTCTATTATAGTTTGGGATAACAGATTATCATTTCTCTACACTTAGCTAACTTCTTTTACTTAAGTAAGCTATAACTGTATAGGTTGGCATGAATACATACATATATACATGTATGTGTGTGTCGTTACAAATATATGCATTTATAAACACATGTAAAGAGTTTTCTTTTTTTGAGTTTTCTTAAGTAAAAGCTAAAATGATACAGGCAATAACAGATTTTGTTTGAAGCAACTGGAGCCATACCCCAGTAATAGACATTTATTGAAAACCAACAATAAGGCTCAGAATGCTGACTTCAGACTGTAAGCTTGGTGAAACCATGGTGACGGTGTGACCTACATGCTCTAAGAAGGAGTTCCTGGTATTGGGGTAAATTCTCCTGGTTGCAGATGACTTTAAACCATGTCTATGTGATAATAAGATGCATAGAGCACTCTACGTCACAGGACTTTGGTCTTTGAGGCCACTGGGGGATGCATGCTTGTCTGTGTTCTGAAGATGAGCTAGACTGTGCAGCATCTCTATGTCGAAAGTTCACCTTCTTCTTGAAAACAGAACCAACTATGAAACCTTATTATAGGGAAACATTACATAGCTACTGTGTGTGTGCATATTCAACGCCTACTGAGCTCTTCTTCCTCAGATGAAAATGAGAACTTTGGAAAATAATCTTAATTGTCTTATGTCCAATGCATGTAATGTCTCCTAAATCAAAGTCTCCTTCAAGTGAGAGAAAGTGAAGGAAAGACATGTTGGTCCATGCTTGTAATCCCTGAATCCAAGAGGTAGCAGCAAGATCATGAGTTTGATGCTATCCTTAGCTAAAGAGAATTATCCTATAGCCAAAACAACACCAAAGATGGAGGACTGGGGATGAGGGTGTGGGTTTCTGAAACAGTGATTACAAGTGTGAGGCCATGGGCTTGACCACCAGAGGTAAGGAAAGTAATAGAAGAGAAAAAAGAATAGAAAAGAATGAGATGCATAGAAGGGGAGATGAGGTTGTGTATGCCTGAGGAAGAGGAAAAAGTCATGGGGAAGAAAGAAAAGCAAGGAGGGGAGAAATGAGGGAAGAAAAGAAGCAGGTGGTAGAGTACAGAAAAGAAGAAGAGGAGAAGATGGGAAAGAATGGAGGACAAAAAGGAAAGAGAAGAGAGAAAAGGGAAGAGAGGAGGGGAAAGGAGAGAGAAGAAAGAAGAAAGGCAAACAGGAAAAGGGAAAGGGGAGAAGGGAAGAAGAGACTGGGAGAAATGAGAGGACCACTTGAGCCTCCATGCTGAAAGTGTAATTATCTGGCAACATAAGGAGCATAACGAGGAAATATGTTGGTAAGATTCATTTTAGAACTTTCTAAATGTAATTTGTATTAAGCAGGATTTAGCATATCATGCACGTGCTTATATAAATTTAAGAAACTCTTGCCTGAATAATCTACAATTTGAGCTATCTTAGATCTTTTCTCAGAGTTCAGTGAAATAAATAATAAATGAATAAACAAAATAAGAAATGAATGGAATGAGTAAGCAAATATCCAGAGAAATGCTTTTTTGCATTCTGATTATATGAGTTATGAACAAATAAAGACAGATTTATGCAATAAGGTTTACAAAAACGATAGCTAAACTATGGACACTTAAGCAAGTGTGGAACAAAATAATGCAGGTCATCTAATGGCACTTTAGTGTGTGAATCTTGCTAAGAAATTATTTGAAAGATGCACCATTATATGAATACATTTTTTAATATGCAACATAAACTTCTTTGTCTCCTGTGGTGAGGTGCTTGGGAAAGTATTCTCTCAGGACATTGGTTGGCTAAGGCACAAGTTATTGTGTATAAGAACATTTCCAACCATTGTTCTTTCCGTGTGAATTGAATTGCTTTTCAGTGAACAACTTCTCTTTCACATACACACACACACGCAAAAGCATGCATTCACACATGCACACACACATGCACACACACACATACACATGCACCATCATGCACATCCTCCAATAAATTCACATGGTTGTCAATCTCTCCTCTATCATAGTGTGCACAGCCAAAAGACTTCATGTTAGATTGGGATTGCCTAACTTAGCAGTGGAGTTGACATTTTCAGTTCAGAGGGATTAAAAGTACATATTACTTGGTTCAAAAACCCTATGATCTTGGAAAGCAAATTGTTCCTTATTATAATGAGTGTACATGGGGCTGATTTTAGACAAATATTTACTTGGATGTATAGATAAAATTGCATTACATTTGTTTTAAAATTATATTATGGACTGTAGAACCATGCACCTAGGGTATAGAAAATGAATGAAAAAGACCAGGACTCATCCATCAGTAGTGAAGTAGTACTTTACCTAAAAGGTATTAGCCACATTCCTAAGCTTTATGCAATTTTGTATGGGAAATGTACTTGTGAGCATCTACACTTGTGGGGCTCAATTAATTCTAGATAAAAAAAAAAAACCCTGACAACCGTCAATCTCTAATGTGTGGGTGGAGCTCACTTCCAGAATAAGTGGAAAGAATTCCTGTGGAAAGATTCTGTAGGTTATTTATATGCACAAGAGAATGCAGAAGTTGAAAAGAAGTAGCTCAAAAAATAACCTGAATGTTTGTAGTTGATAAGGGTCAATAATAGTGCTAAGGAGTGTATTTTAGGTAGAAACTAAAATTATATTTTTAAACTACAGTTACCAGACAAACATAACAAGTGCTTTACATTCTAGGACTACTATTGTATCTATAGAGAATAACTTGGGTCTTTATAAACTATTTGCCACTAGTTTTCTAGCCCTTTGAAGTTATGTGCAGTATCCTATGTGAAAACTAGATTGCCTGGGTAATGCCCCAACTGTGAGAAATAACTGTAGGTAAAAGGCTATTCAAAGGTCTAGAAAAAATGGTGATTTTCTCTACCAATTCAACCATTTAAAATGGATCATGTATTGTTTTCAGGGGGACACTAAGAAGCATCTAAAATTCCTTCATACCACTGACATCATAATTCACTTCAAGTATTTAAGTAATGCATGCAAGTCACTTTTCAAAATCAATAATTCACTTTTAGGAACTCAGAATAAATGTCAAAATATATACAGAAGCTTCATCCAGTGTCATGTATAATAATAACAAGTACTGGTAATGAAAACAGGAAAATGAGAGATGCTGCCTCAAAAAACAAACAAGCAAATGAGGTGGGTACAGAGGAATTACATCAGAAGTTGAACTCTGGTCTCCATATGAAGAGGAGTACTCAAGAACTTGTATAAATGAGCGTGCATACTTTCAGCAAAATCAAATGAACTATAGACATGGAAATTCCATGTATTACAAACAGAGCTTCATCAAAATATTGAAGTTATTTAAGTAATTATTACATTATTAATACACTGTAACAATGTGAGATGTGATAATATTAAAAAATATAAGGAGAAAAAAATAACTTGGCATGGTTGCACATGACATTAAAGCCAGATCTTGAGAGGCACAGGCAGGGTAATATAGTTAGATTCTGTCTCAATAATACATGTATACATACATATAGAAGAATAAAATTGCCTCAATGAAAATTAAATATTTAAGATAAAAATAGCAACAATATATAAACCTATGCATGTGAAATATTAAATTTTGCTCAAAGCCACAAAACAGACTTAAAAATTATGAAGCATCTTCCACTCTTTAATAGAAAATTTTCACATTAAAATCATGTTGTAGCACCCTAAGTTCATTCTGATTCTACAATTTGTTGAAACTTTCGTGAAATTAGGTGAACTGATAACAAAGTGTATCTGTATAACAAAAATGCAAAATTATCTAAAAAATATATGAAAAACAGGAGACAGTGACCAAAGGAAGTAGACATAATATAGACAATAAACCTTCCATAATTAACCTCTGTGGTGCCAGTGTATAAACAGACAATGAGAACTGTGGAAAATAACAGTAAGTTCAGACACAGTACATGTGGAAATTTAGAACAGGATGCCACATGATTTTAAATCTATAAAGTAGAGATGGCCTTTTAAATACATTAATCTGTGTTTCAGGGTAACCATGGGTTTAACTCAACAGGAGTTCATCTAAGAATAAAACCCAACTGGAATACAAACATGCAAAATAAAAAGAAATGCAAAAAATACTGGCGGAAAATATGAACACTTGTTTATTTAATAATATTATAGTTTAACTATGTGTATGTGTGTATACATATCTGTGTGTAAACTGTGTGTGTGTGTGTGTGTGTGTAAAGGTGACCACAGAACCCAGGATTCCACAAGAGTTAGGGGTGGCTTCAAGCTGCTCAACTTGGATGCTGGAAATTGAACTCAGATCTTATGCAGGGTCAGCAAGTTTGTGGCAATTTTATTGAGATACAAACCTTTTATTTTTTATCGTCAAGATTATCAACACTTTACTGTTGAGGTTTGCCAAATGGGTCGTTACCCACATCTTGAGAATCAAATACTTTAGTTTATCCTTTCATGAGGAAATGGCCAAAGTATGTTTGCATAGATTTAAACATTTCCTAATGATACTCACAGACACACACACACATACACACGCACTAACACACACACATACACACGTACTAACACACACACACACCTCTATACTAGAACTGCATTTTTTACACTGTTTAGAACTAACCTCTCTAATGTTTCTGAATAACTACTATTTAGATTAACATAGACATTGATCTCTAGACAGAGCAGTCTGAAGTGATTGGTAGTTTGACCCAACTTTGATACTGTGTGATTCTGAGGAAAGGACCTGTATGCTTCCTAAGTCTATGACATCAGAAAGAATAGCTTATTAACTATACATTGATATAGAGTGCATAAGGTGATTTCGTCTCAAAACACCGCCATGTTGCCGCGCCATCCCCAACTCTGCCAACAGCAGAGAAATCACAAAAGGCATCACTTCATGAAAAAGACCAGATGCTGTCCTGTGAGCTTAAATGGGCAAGACAGGAGTCTTTGCATCACAAAACATAGAGGAGCCTTGCGGTAAGCATTCTTGGAAAGACAAACAACAGCAAGTAATGATGACAGCTAAACCCTGCAACTCTCTTAAGTTTTGTCAAATGAGGACTAGTGATTTGGTGTCTGAGCATGAACTATTCCAGTTAAAATACATTCTGGGAACCTTTTTCCTTTCAGTCCATGAAAAGATGAAAGCAAACTTACATTAATATGTGGAATTAGCTATTGATGTAGAATGAATGAACAGCTTGGGTTGTTAGTAATTTAAATGACAATGAAGAAACCATTTCTGAATCAACTGACATTTATGTGTTCCACACCTACTTTGTGCTTTTACACTCTCAGGGTTGATTTATATTTGCAAATATACTTTTGGTCATTTTCTTAGGGTGCATCCCAATGTCTCTCTTTAGATATCTGTTATATATTTGTATATTTTGCAATAGTTTCTAAGTGTTAAAAAGGTGAAGAGATGATGAAGAGAATAAAATATGTGTTCATTTTCATGGGATGAGTCCAAACCAACTTCTCCTTGCTAACAGATTTTTTTTTATTTCATCTCTCTGCATTCTCATCTTTACCCTGTTCTCATTGCTGCTGGGGGAAGGCCGTTAGCTGGTTCCCAGCTGCTCAGCCCTGAAATGATCACACAGAAAAGCTCTAGCTTCTTATTGGCTACTCTTACATTTTAATTTAACCCATTTCTAGTAATCTGTGTATCACCACGTGGCTGTGGCTTACCAGGTAAAGTTCTGGCGTCTGTCTCTGGTGGGGCTACATGGCTTCTCCCTGACTCTGCCCTTCTTTCTCCTAACATTCAGTTTAGTTTTCCCCACCTACCTAAGTTCTGCCCTATCAACAGGCAAAGGCAGTTTTCTTTATTTATTAATGGTAATCACAACATACAGAGGGGAATCCCACATCATATTGCTTCTCTGAATTCAGTCAGTCAACCATTTTGTTTCTAGGTTGGGATTTTAACTCTGACTGACTATGGGAAGAATGGGAAGAAAAATCCTGTACCAGTTACCACGAGTGAAAACTTCAGGAGACTGCTTCAGGAATCTTGCTGGTATATGGCTTGCTTCTGGTAAAGGCCCAGATACATTGTAAATGTGTGAAGAAAGTCAACTTTCTTATATCTATTAAATATGAATGATACCTGGGCATAGTGGCACACACCTCTAATCCCAGTACCCAGGAGGCAGAGGCAGGTGGATCTCTGTGAGTTCCCCACTATCCAGAAAAGCCTGGGCTAGAAAATGAGATGCTGTCACATACATACATACATACATACATACATACATACATACATACATACATA
>LOJH01012428.1:0-25613 GCA_001685095.1 Ellobius talpinus
GAAGAAGAAGAAGAAGAAGAAGAAGAAGAAGAAGAAGAAGAAGAAGAAAAAGACTATAGACTCAGCAACCCACATCTAAAATGCTTGGGACCAGAAGTATTTGGAATTTCAGACTGTGGAATATTTGTGTATGTATAATGAGAGAGCTGAGGGAGGAGACCCAAATCTATATTTATGTTTCATACACACCTTATACACAAGGCCTGCAGAACCTTTTCTATAATGGTTTTACATGCTTTTTTGTTTTGTTTTGTTTTTGACTGTGTGATCTGTCACATGAGGTTAAGTGTGGACTTTTCCACCTGTGATGTCATACAGGTGATCAGAAAGGTTCAGATTTTGGAGTGTTTAGGCTTTTTGAATTAGGGATGCTCAAACTGTACCTGCAATGGACTTTAGCAATTAGAGGATGGACATGGGCTTGTTTAAAACCTCTTTCTTTGGAGTAAAGACCTCTACAATATTTGATCTGAGTTGGTTCATCCTCCTTTGAGGATCAGTAATGTAAATATTTTTAGAAATGATGGCAAGAAGGCTGCGTCATCTGTGGTGGCCTCACCCATGTGCCAAATATTTCCCACGCAACAGCGTTGTGATCACCTTTGCCTTTCTGACAAGGAATCTGAGGGTCAGAATGACGACAGACTTGGTTAAGTTCCCCAACAGTGAGTAAAACCTCAGCCTGTGTGCCTGCATGGCTCGCCTCCCATCCTCTACCTGAAATCTACCCGCATTTTCTCTTATCTGTACTGCTTATCTCTGGTTATGCCTAGCTGTGCTAGCCTTGAGGTGTATGGGGTACACTTTGGGTAGACAGAGGCCTGGTTTGGGTCTAGGAGACCCTGTTTGTTTCTTGGGAGTAGGGAGGCATCTCAGCTTGGCATATTCACCCTAGTGTAACTCAGAGAAGGTGGCAGTTTCTGTATCTTGTAGTTTTGTGAGGCTAGCTAGGTGCTGGTGAGGGAGATGGTGTTCATGGCTCTTTATTCTCTTCCCTAGGAAGTTTTCCTGCATTCTGGGATGACCAAGAGACAACAGCATCCTCTATACTTGGGATGTTCATTTGCCTCATTCCAGAGGCCTCTTTCCCAGCTGCAAACACTGACCCCCTGCCCCCCAACTGTGCACAAGTGTCCTCAGAGCAGAACTAACTCTGGGGCTTCCGGGCCAACCTACTAAAGGAACTTCAGGAACCATGCGCATATCGAGGGGCTGACGAGGCGATGTGAACAGTAACCTGACAGATCAGTCCACACTAAGCACTCGTACTGACACCTTACAACTATCTAATCCTCCAGAGTCCTCCATAGTAACTGCTCCCTCCACTTTCCAGACGACATTGTGAAGTCTCAAAGGCATAAAATAACGAAATAGCATTCCCTGACTTGCGGATGGTCCGTTAGTCTAACCACTCTGCTACCCATCCCCTCACTAAGACGAAGCAGGAATCACCAAAGGCTAGGAGGAGGCAGAGGCAGACTTCCCCATCAAACTTAGTGATGATTTCACATGTAAAACAAGAAGAGCCATGTTTCCATTGGAGGACTGAGAGGAGAGCGTATATTTGCACGTTAGCCCCGAGACAGGCTTCCACCCCCTGCTCGTTGGAGCACTTTGGACTTGCACATATGTTTTATGTCAAGAGGCATTAGTTCTCCCCCCATCCACTACCCAACATAAAAGATGCTGCTGGGAGATAATCCTCTCCAGAAACAGCTGCCTCTGGGAGAAGCAGGGTTGGAGACACAAAGCCAGAGCTTAGTGGGGGAAGGAAATACCCCAAGTCAGGTATGGAAGCAGTTCTTATAACTCATGCCCTGCTAGGAGACTGGCCTGGCCTATCAGAAAAGACTAAGACAATCTCACTGCTAGTAGCAGCTTGCAGCCTCATTTGTTCAGGCTTCAAGTGGCAGTGGCGGGTGGGGCGTGGGGGAGAAGATGGGCCCCTTGAGATCTGTGAAGAAGAGCGCAGTCTCTCTCCAAAGGCCGCTGAACCGATAGCCACTACACTTGGCCATATCCTATCCTCACAGGCCTTTACTGCAGGGTTTGGAAAACACTAACATCTGGAGTTGGGTTTATTTTAAAGTGATGAGTTGCATTAAAATCACCTTGGCAACTCCAGCCAGCCACACGTTGGTTCAGCGGCCCAGAGCTATCAGTCTGGCTTGTATTTATCTTCTCTACACCTGCCCCAAGGTCTGTGGAAAGAGGTGGTCACCTTACTCCTCCTTTTTATGGAGTGTTTGCCACAGATGCCAAGACCAGATTCCAGACTCCAGAGAGTGCAATGTCTTCTCAGAAAACCAGTGTCAAGCGAGAGGGCAGTGGGCTTTCCAAGAGAAGGGCTGAAGCTCTTTCAGGAAAACCCCCACCCCCTTGGAGACAGGAATGAGCCCAGCCAGAACAGCAGCATCACAAACTTCCTTTTCCTGAA
This sequence comes from Ellobius talpinus, assembly GCA_001685095.1. Classification (NCBI taxonomy): domain Eukaryota; kingdom Metazoa; phylum Chordata; class Mammalia; order Rodentia; family Cricetidae; genus Ellobius; species Ellobius talpinus. Next base: position 2,438 of record LOJH01012428.1, read on the forward strand.
CCTGTGCATCAGTTTCTGTTCCACAAACATGTGCACGCTGCGGATTCATGGGAGAAGAAAAATGGTACCAACAGCCCCTGGCATGACCTTTTCTTTGGCTCCTTCAGGGAAGAACACTTTTTAAAGAAAGCATTATAAAGGCTTTCTGCCATTAAAATGTTCTATGTGTCTCTGGAGAGGTATTTGCTATTACACATGGGCATAAAGTATTAATACGGACACCAATTAAGGGAGCTATTACGGCCCCCTGACTAAGCTGGGGGATCTCCAGGCATCTTTCTCTCATTAATATGCCTGTCTGCTCTTCTATTTCATTAGAATTAACCCTCTGTCACCCCAAGTTTCTTTATCCACTAAGTGTAACAGGACTAATCTCTTTTCACGTCCCTCTCTCCTATGAAATATGGGGAGCTAATTTTGACCTTCAGCAACTTGCTGACGCCAGATTGAGGAAGACATGACTGATTTCTAGTGCCACAGGACAGAGGCACACTGGCCATGACCAGACTCCTCCTGGAGCTTGTGAATGGTCATGGGAGGAACTCTCCAACTCGCAAGGTGGCAGAGGTGACTCTTTCCTTCTCTCCCGTTAATGGCTATGCTGTTGTCACAGGCCTTGGGTTGTCATGGTGATTCCAGATGGAATTGAAACAAAAGCCTGCAGCATACAGCATCGCCATCCGGTGGCCTGTTTGGGAAACATGCCAGCCAATCTCTCCACTCCAGTGACACAGGAAGGACTGAGAACAGGTAAGGTTTTCCTAAGAGAATCAGAGGGGAGCTGCAACCCAGCGCCTAGAGGGAGGGCTATGACCTAGCTGCTGAGCAATCAAATGACCCTGCCTAGCTCTACCTGCCCCCCCCCCCNCCCCGGTCACACAGGTACTGGGGTGGTCATTTCCCTATGATTGCCACCTGGTGACTAATCAGGCCTTTAAGAAGAGAGAACCATGTACACGGAACACTCCAGAACTTAAGGCTTTCCTGAGAAAATGCCAGATTCACAAGAAAGGGAGGAATTCTCTCCTTAAAAATGCATCGCTGAGTTGAGCTGTCTTTGCTGCAGGAGAGGACCCCTTTCCCACCCAGCATCATTTCTGTGTCCCTGGAAACGTGAGCTCCTAGATTCCTGGTCTTAAAACTTATATGTGAGCCATCAAGGCCAAGTTAACTAACCTTCAGTTCCCCATCTGTAAGATGGGCCTCAATCAGAATACTTCCTTGTAGCATTGTTGAGAAGATTAAATGAGACTATGCATCTGCCGCTGCTTAGCACCAGTCCTGGGCATCGTAACTACTCAATCACTGTTAGGTGCTCTGGGCAGTAGCAGCCACAGCCGCTGCTGCCGCCGCCGCCGCCACCACCGCAGCAGCAGCAGCAGCAGGCAGTGCACGTGAAGCTACTTGTGAGGGGATGTTACCTATGTGGAGTGAAGTTGGGTTCACTGCTCTGTAACTAGCATGTTGGCTTGGCAAACTTCAAGAGCCTCAAATGGTTCTGTCTGCCTTCCAAGAAACCTGACCAACGGGTGCCATAACTTAGGCTGAAGGCAGTCTGGTTTGGTTTCAAACCTCCTGGAGCAGGTTGAAAAGCCTCCAGCTCTGATGCCACTGTCCCCCGCCCCCCAACTCCAGTGACTTCCCGAGGCACACCACGTAATCAATGAGTGTTAAGTGAAAGCGCTTCTTTCCCCAGGGAAGGCCGGGACAGCACAGCTTGCAGCTGCCCATCAGAGAAGGAAATGACAGCCCTCGTGACACACTGACTGCCTTTCCTGCCTTGCAGACGGTGGGCCTCTAAGCTACAAAGTGCAGCCTCTTAGGGCATGCCTACCTGCCGGCTGTCCACACAGGACCAGATGCCCATCACCTCAGATGTCCTAAGAGCTCAGGGGGGTGGAGGGAAAGCACTTGGGATTACATGCAGGTGACACTTTCTGTTCTAACCTTGGCTTCTCAGGTGCCTCCCTGGGTTCACCCAAATTTCCCGGCAGCCAGGTTGAACAAGGAAGCTGATAGACTATCCCCCATCCTGAACAACAAAGGCAAAAATGACGAGTGTATCTTTACACAGGGAATGGGTGCTGGTACTGAACCCATCTAGGATTAATTACACGGGGTCTGCCAGCTACTCAAAAACATCTGAAGGCAATGAAAACAGACTTCTGAGTTTCTTAGAAATGAGGGTTGAGGTTCAGTTTAAGAATGAGCTTTTCAACTTCCAACTGTGCAGTGAGAACTTATTGCAGAAGCCATCAGCGAAGGAGAAGACAGGCAGATTCGTCAGAAAAGCCATGGTGGGACTGCAGCACCAGCCAGTACATCTATACTCATGTGTTATGGTTTTGGAAATCTATATGTATGTGTGTGTGTGTTTGTGTGTGTGTGTGAGTGTGGGTGTGTAGCCCTGAGGCTCATTTGACCTGAGATCTTGGATGTTAAACTAAGGATGTAACCCTCGGGAGGATTCAGAGGACAACATATCAAGTTCAGGGTCAACTCCAAGACAGCTAAAGCTTGCCTGGAGAAGTCTCCCAGAATGCCTAGGATAGTGTTATTAGTGCTGATCACCTGTCCAAAGGACCATGGCAAGCAGATTGCCAAGGTAGCCTGGCTGGGTATATCCTGAACTGGGCATATTTGGAAGGATGGCAGCTAAGTCCACAGCAAGCAGGAAGGGAAGGGGGCACAGAATAACCAAGCACAAACATTTACTTGGTCCTTGTTAGTGTCACAGTAAGTGCCAGAAAGAAAATATCCAGGTCCTCTAGGCACGAAAGGGACATTTTCACTTTGAGATGAACCAATCACTCAAGAGAGAGGGAGGAGGGGGTGGAGGAGACAAAACTCCCAGTGACCGCCTCGGAGTCAAAGCAGATGCAATTACCCAGTCATCCAGGGTATTCTAATCAGAGCCTTCTTATCAGACTATCTCCAGCCAAATGAGGAGAAATCCAATCTACAGCCTGCTGAACCCTAAATTTGATCTAATGGGGACCTGCTTTCCAACTGCTCAACAGCAGGCCAGAACCAGAGATGACAACTCCGGCTCTGCCTGCGGGTTCTTTCTGGAAAGCAAGCCAGCCTGAGTTGTGTCAACTCCTGGTCTCCACAGAGGGAGAAGCATTGTCTTTACCTCCTAGCTAGTCAATTCCATCTGCTCAAAGTGGTGCTGTTCAGCTGGCCTGTCTTTCAAACCCAGGGAGGGGGTGCTTGCAACCTCCTGACTGCTGTCAGCTTTGTAGCAGGGACACATTTCCTTTGTTTAAAAATATGCTGGTCTAGAGTTTTTGATACACACCGCTCACAGTGGTTGGCACTTTGATGTCCAGTCCGCCTCTCCTTAGTGGAGATGGACATGACCTCTTCCTTTCAGCGCCTATCATTAAAGGCCATTCACACCAGCCTGGCTGGCCAAAGCACCCCCCTCCTGTACCCCCACCTCCAGGCAGTTACTATTGTTATTCTGTAGATTAATGGCTCCAGTTAACCAGTGGTAACTTAGTTTCTCTGCTAGGAGCAAAAAGAACACCATCTGTGAAATACCCAGATCCTTGTGGAGCCCTGGCATGTCATTCTACAAAACAGCCCCAAAGACCAGGGAAGGGCTGGGGAATTTTGAACACAGATCTGCTTGCCTACAGCCAGGCAGAATGAGAGAGAAGTGGAGGAAGAAGCAGGAAGATGTAGGGGACAGAGAGGTTTTTCTCACTGCTTTTCAGCGGCTGGTTGCGATGCTGGATCCACAGCCCAGAATCTTGATGGCCACTTCATTCCAACACAATTCACATTGGTATATAGCCTGGGTCAATCTGCCCAGGGACTTGGGATTTTAGGGTGCGTGAAGGTATGAGATGGGAGGGTCAGAGGAAGTCTTCACTTCTTTCTAGAAGTGTCCTTGCAAGCCAAAACTACCTGTGTCCACCTTACCACTTAGGGTCTTTGGTCCCGCGCCTTCTCCTCTTTCAGAGATCTGGCTGGTTCACCTGGCCCGTAAACTTAGATTTTGGCACCTCCTAACTGTACAAGGGAGGCAGGGAGTCTGGAGCCTCTTCTTCCCTGGGAATTGGAGGTGATCCATCTTTCTCCCTTCCTTCCTCATGGACCAACCGTGGCCCAGCCTGGCCTTACACTCATGACCCTTTTGTGTCAGTTTCTGAAAGCCCTGAAATTAAAGGTACACAATACCTTGCCTGACTTAGAGGGGATTTTTTTGTTTGTTTGTTTGAAGACAGGCAATTAAAAAAATTACATGCAAATCTGTTTGTACTCAGATGAAGGCCTGTGAAATCCTGTCATGCACTATTGACGGAGTTGAAGCCTTTAGAAGCATGAGAGTACTCAATTTCTATGCTTTGCTGTGTGACACAGGGCAAGTCATTTACCTCTCTGAGAGTAGGCATTCTCCAATGCTCATAGGGTACTCAAGGTCAATTCTTAATACCAACAGGAATTATGACAGTCATATACTCCTTTGCGCGCGCGCGCGCGCGCGCACACACACACACACACACACACACACGCACGTATGCACATATAGGCTCACATGCAAGCGCAGTGCCCAATTCATAACACTGTAGCCACCACCTAATCATAATACGGGGATGATTCTCGCTCATCATCTAAAATCTTCTAAAATCTGTCTCCTAAAATAAGCTGAATTCCTTTCTTTATTTCTCCACATCAGAGTTCAATTATCTTCTTCAAACATTTAAGCCCAAATGATCAGAATAAAATAAACAAATAAATGAACCCAAAGCTTAAAACCGGAAGCAACAATCTTCCTTTACATGAAATAAACACTTGCCCTCAGCCTCCTTTACCAGACAGTCACACTGCTGGCTTCTCTCTAATGGCTTCTCCCCACCCATACCCCTTGCAAGGTCACATGCCTATGGGCTGGCCCGCTGTTTTAGCTTTCAGCTTGGAGTTTGCCTTGGGAAGGTTGTAGTTCCCTAGATTCTTCCTACACCTCTGTAAGACATTTCCTCTTGCAGGATTTGATTTCTTTCTCACTTTCAAGTCCTGAATCCATTCCTGACACACACTAGGGCCAGGGTTCTGGACTGTATCATCTAGGCTTACGTACACTGGCCTTAGCGTTCTTTGCCAACTCTCTGCCTCTCGGGCCACACAAACAAACCTTGGGGAGGGGAGACGGAATGCACAGAGGCTTTGGTGCCAGTATATGTGCATTGAGTCAAAAGAACGCTTCCAAGCATGGCTTAAACGTTTTCGGTTTGCAAAGGAATGGTCACAAAGATGTAAAACGTAGCCGGTTTCTACTCACAGCAGTTGCAGGGACACCAGCCCATCAAACAGTCCCTTGGGAATCTCTGTAATCTTGTTCCCATAGAGCACCCTGGAAGAAAGCAAATGACAGCAATCAGCAGGACATAAGGGAGGCCATTACCTCTGCCAGTTCTGGGTGCCAGATCTCAGGTCACTTGCTGCCCTGGGCCACCACATCCATCCCATCTTCTTATCAGGGAGACAGAGGCAGGCAGGCAGTTCATCCTATGTGGGTGGAGGTGCGCGTCCTGGAGGTGAGCTAAGGCAGGCACCATCCTGCTGCACTCCAGCCCAGTATGGCACATCACCCCCACAAGGAAGAAGCGGCCCTTTGTGGTACCTCCTGAGCTGCTAGCGTGACTCACGCCCCACAGTAAATAGGCAGTGTGGGAGGCCAGCCTGTGTCTTCAATGGGTATTGATCAGGCCGAGCTAGCCTATAGCATGTTTCCTTTTAATATCCCACGGCATCCTAGGAATTCCTGAGCGGAGTTCTTTAATCACCCATCTAGACAGTAGGGCTAAAGGGATGAGGGGCATCTCCAGATGGTGCAGGCATTGCTGAGTTGTGGCCTGGCTCAATGGGGAGGCTGAGGAGTTTCGCTGTCTCAGATGATGGCAGCTTCCACTCTCTATCTGCCTGTCTCATTCTCTCAGATCTAAGAAGAAAGGAACTAGAATTTTTTTTTCCATTTCATCTTTGAGGTCCACAGTGTTCCCCCCTGCTATTTCGAGGCCTCATGTCTGGTGAGTTAAGAAGCCTGGGAAAGGAATATGGGTTCACCTTTCAAACTCAGCCCCTAGCAGGTCTGTAAACCTAGAACTGAGACTCTCTGGGCCTCTCTCGGCTTCATCTCCTGACAGACTCTGCTGTCCATGGGGTCGAGCCTCCTCTTTGATCAGGAAACAGAGCTAAAGAGGGCTTGGTTTGTGTCTGTTAAAACCCCTTCTCGGGTCTAAGGACACGGGCTATGCAATTATTTAATTCCCACTTAAATCAAGACTCCGGGCTGATGGTCATTTGAGGAGGCAAATATTAGGAGGAAGAAATGGTGAGTGTGAAATCGGTCCCCTCTCCCACACTGCCGCCCATCTCCAGAAGCCACTGGGAGTGAAGAGTGAGTTCTCCATCAGCCTGTGGGTGTGTTTCATTAATGCTTCAACAAATTAATGACTAAATAGAAGTCAGCATGATGGTGCGGGCTCACATTTGTAATTCATATTAATGTCCCACTGCTCACTGTGGCAACTGTAGTAATGCCACTGCCTGTTCGTCTCAATGGATGCCAGAGCTTCTAGAGTGGCACAAGCTGCTGGCGGTGGGGGTGGGGGTAGGGATGCTGGGGTAGGGGTCCTCAGGCAGTCCATCACGCCTTGGTATGGAGCATCCTCAAACCTAGTGTGTCACCTGCCTGCCTATGTGTCAGCCTCGAGGGTGCTGGCCTGCGGATCTGCGTGGCTTCCCACCCAAGGAGCCTTTCATGCTTGAGCCCAAGCACCTCGCTCTCTGCAGAAGTCTCCTAAATGGTTGAGCTAAGATTTTCTACCATCCATTATCTTGTTTTGCTTCTCCCCAGCACTTACCTTTATGTTAGTTCATACTACTTACACATTTATATAGGCTTAGTTTATTATTATTATTTTTAATATTTTGTATGTCTGGGTGGTTTGCCTGTGTGTATGTCTGTTCACTATGTATGTGACTGGAAGAGGCCAGAAGAGGATGTCAGATCCCCTGAGACTGGAGTTTCAGTTGGTTGTGAGCTGCCATGTAGGTGCGGGGAATTGAACCCAGGTCCTCTAGAAGAGCAGTCAGTGCTCTTAACTGCAGAGCCATCTATCTCTCCAGCCCCTTTAGGCTTAGTTTTTATGTTCTTCCTTTAACTTTCCTGAATGTGGTGATGTTACAGGGCACGCCCATGGCTGGGTCTCTAGAGTCGAAAAAGAGCAAGATCGATCTAGTACAATAAACACCCACTGAATGAATGTATGAATGAATGAATGAACAGGTCTGGGGTAAACACTCTCATCCCGTTACCCTACATGGTCAGCTTCATGAGCCCTGGGGAGTCTCTGTTCAGTTGCTGGTCATATTCTTAGTGCCTCTCAAACCACTCACTTACACAGCAAGCATCTACTCAGTGGAGGAATGAATAAACAAAACCAAGAGGCACTTCACTGAATGCTCGGCACGCAACTCTGAGTTCACTACAGGTGTGCCAATTTCCTGTCTGGCAACCAGATTTCGAATTTCTTCTGCAAGACAGGAATCATCCCACTATCTTGAGACTGTCCCCAAATATCAGCTAAGGGAGACCAGACAAAGGGAAGGGGAAGGTTAAGATGGGATCCTGGTGGCAGGGGCCTCTGTCTCCTCCTCTCTGTGACACTCATCACAATAAGCAGACACTAATCTCACACACGGCCCGTCTTTGATATCCCAGCCAGATGTTCTGTTTGATAAATGAAACTAATTTACTCGGCAGGCAGCAGACACCAGCTGAATCGGGGACTTCCTGTCCTCGGTCCCTGCCCAGTGGGATGGGAGGACACGTGCATCTTGTTACCTGCATGCTCATAAACTAGGCAAATGGGTTGCAAAGGGGCAAAACACAGATTGCACGCCTGTGAACACCCTTTTTATTGTCTGGGGTGTTGAAGGGAACAAGGCACTAGATGATATAAATGTACGAACTGATGAAACCATCACTACGTACACAGTACGTTGAATGGGCCGCACAGTACGGAGATCAGGAGTGGAATTCTAGACCAAATATGCTGGGTTCAAGTCCTACCTCTAAGACCCATTAGTGTGTTTTTACAGAAGTGTTTTTCCACTTATTTAACACGCTCTGTCTCTTCCTCCTTCTTCCCTTCTCCCTCTCTGTGATGTATGCCGGTGTGTGTGTAGACAGGCAAGGCGTGTTGCTCACCTGTGTGTATGTGTGGAGGCCAGAAGTGATGTTGGGTGTATTTTTCCATTGCTTTCCACTCAATGAGTTGAGTGGTTGAGCGGTGAGCTCCCGAGATCCACTCTCCTCTCCCCCCACCCACAGGGCTGGGTTACAGCTGTACAGCACTGTGCCCTGCTTGTATGGGTGTCCTTAGGCTTCAGCAGCAGGTAATTCATGCTCTGTCATCTCCCCAGCCCTGAACCTTTTCTTTCATCACTAGGTGCGAGGTACAGTCTTCGGTGACAGGGTTACAGATGGGAACAGAAACAGGAGCTCAGATACATGGTAGAAGACTCCACCGTTTATGTTTTTGGGAGGATCGAGCCCATAAGACTCTGCGAAGAGAACCTGGTCACAGTCAGTGCTTGATAAATGCTGTCAATTATTGTTATTAGTATAATATGTCAATCACACAGTGTGTTAGACAAGGAAGGATCACTGTCTCCACTCTGCCTGAGGAAACATGCAGAGAAGGCTGAAGGACTGCCTATGCCCTGAGTGAGCTGCTGAGGGAGTAAGAGCAAATGTCACACCTTCTTAGCCTGGGAGTCCAGTGGCCCTTGGTGGGTGGGGTTTTGAATCTTACCACTGGGCCAAATAAGGGCTTTAAAAAACCATAGAAGGCAGGGTGATGGGATGGGGTGGATCTTTTCTGAACACTAACTACAAGGCCAGAATAGCCTGGAAATCAGAAAGGGAAGTACTGCCCTCCTCGACAAGGCTACAGACCGTGGGAGGAAGGGTGGTGAGCCATGGCCTCATCTCAGACATCCATTACCATTCTCTCCACCCAATAGCCTGGTCTCCCCCCGAGACAGCGCTGTGCAGCATGAGGTGGGAGGGTGAGCGAGGTGAGAGTCAAAGATGCATTCGAATTAGAAGCTAGTAACTGGGAAAGCCGCTGGGCACTTAATCAATAAAAATAATGCATGTGAGTTGTAGAAATATTCCCCGAGATCAATTTCCCCTGAAGAAATATTTGTTTCTTTTACCAGATTGCCACAAGTGTGTAAGGGAACATAAAGCCTTGATAAACACCTCCTGAAAAATGCGGACGTGCCTCCCACCCTGGCCCCACTTACAGCGATGTGAGTGATTTCAGGCCCTGGAAGGCATCCGGAGCTATGTCCGATATCTGATTCTTGCTGATGTCTCTGAAAACATTAATGGGAAAGTCTAAGAATATGGCTCACAGGTGTGATAACACTTTTCCTGAAGTATGCACCCAGCAGTTCAGCCATTCAAAACCAGTACAGATTAACTGATCAAGCGATTTATTTATACACAGCACAAGAGGCAATGCCTAAAGAACACATCTCCCACTGCCTAGGGGTAAAGTATACCTTTGCATGTTGTCCTGGGTGCTAAGGAATGCTCACTTTAAGTCTTGTCTGGCACAAAAGGCTATGGATATGTAGGTCATTACTGTTTGGGTGTGGGGAAGCCACCTCCAGAAGCCATGCATGCTGGGCATGCTGATATCCTGTGATCCCAGCACTTTGGAGACTGAGGAGGAGGAGGATTGGGAGTTGGAGGCCAGCCTAGGCTACATAGTGACACCAAGTCTCAATAAAACAAAACAAAGCCAAAATCCAACCAACCAACAAAAACAAACAACAACAACAAAATCTCCCAAACAAAAATACCTGAACCCCAAACAAAAACCAACTTCAAGCTAGGGCCTTGGTCTCAGGTGCCATTATCAAGAATTTAACAGTGAAGACAAGGCAACATGGGCCCCACCCAACCAAAGGTCAGGCCCGGCTCCTTTACACATTGTTCTCTTGTCTTGTACCCAAGTAGTGATTATTATCTTGAAACACCTGTGGTATTTCACCTCCCCAGTCACTTCTCATCTCTGATGGAGTCTCTGAGCATGGGTGATACACTCTCTCAGCTGTGGGATATGAGCAAATCACAAGCCTCTCAAAGAAGGCCTGTGAGACAGGCGTGTGTCACTGGCTGGGAATGTTCCTCATTTGGGAAAGAGCCTGTTTGACACATCCAAGCTTTAAGAGGCTAGAAGGATCTTCCAAACACAGTGCACATGGTGGCAAGCCTGGCCTCGAAGGTACAGGTGCAGGGGCTAGCCTGGTCTCCCAGATGCCAGGAGCCCTCTGCTGTATACTTTCAGAGTCCCTGCGAGAACTGGTTCTTGCTAATGGCCCCTGTGGAGGGGGATTTCTTTTCCTCAGAATTATTAGCTCAGGGCTGGCCGTTGGGCTCCTGTCACTGGCTGGGGAGACGCACCAATTTTCCGCAACAAGAAACTTGTCCTGTTCAACTAAATAAATCAATGGGTCCCTGCTTTTGTGCAGAAAAGGGAGGGCTGAGGTCTTCACAGGCCAACAGGAGACAAGAGCATATTGAGAAGAAAGCACATCTGAGAAGATTCATAAATGGTGGCCTCCAGTAGGGCCAGTCACCCAGCTACCCAGCCTCTTAAATGCACACAAAAGGAGCACCTTTCTCCTGTCTCCCTCTTTCATCTCTCAGCCTAGGAAAAGGCCATGCAACGACTCTTACCTAGACCTCTGCTCCCTTCCGTCCTACTTCCAAAGCCTGTAAGTTGCAAGATATCTCCCAGGTTAAGGCCCCTCCGGCACAGCTGTCTGGCTTATCCCTTTAGCTGGTGAGATCGCCTCAAACAAATCCAGATTGTGTTCGCAAACTGTCAGCTTACGCTGGGCTTTTCTTTGGCGCTCCATTTTTGTATAAGGGTCTTAACAAGCCGATACCGTGGATTATCCTAATCTTGCTTACCCTCAGGGTGGCTGTCCAGCAAAGCATTTTAGAGCAGCACACAGGGTCTGCTCACATCAGAGAGGAGGCCCATTTTGATGTTCTCCCCCTCATGGGATGTCCATGCAGAGGGTCCAGACCCCTAGCATACAGGAAGTTACCCGGCCACTGGGGAAGATCCCTGACTCAGCTAGTGGGGACAGACTGGGGTTTTAGTTCACAATGAGAACTTCAGGGATCAATTCTCCTTGGGCTAGAACACGAGGTGAGGTAATCTTCTAGTTTGGAAGTGAAGGACGATGGGAACTAGAAAAGTGATGGTTTGGTGGGAAGAGACACTGGTAGTCATTTAGCCCCTTTTCCCCTAATTTTTTTTGTTGTATACATTTTTATATTTGCAGTGTGATGTTTCTGGATATGTGCTCACTGTGGAATAGCTAAATCAAGCTGTTTTGCACAGCCCAACCCTAGGAAGTTACCTATTATTACTTGTAAGGGCACTTAACAACCTACCCTCAGAAATTTTCAAGTAGACAATACGCTGCTATTAACCATAGCCAGCATGGTATAGGAGATCCCTAGGTCATACTTCATATTTCAGAATCTGGTCAGGCTACTCAGTACCCTGGAGCTATAAACTGAATGACTAAGAGAGACTGACTTTTCCAGGCTGGAACAGCAAATTCAGTAAATAGAAGGGATAAGCAGAGAATAAAATAATAAGATACTAAGAAATCTTACAACCCGTGGAAGGTTTTTGTTCTACCCCATGCATTCAAATGAAAAGAACTTGTTTTGCTTTTGAGACATGGTCTGGCTATGTTGCTCAGGTTGGCCTCAAACTCACCACCCACATGCCTCAACCTTCAGAGTTGGGATGGCACCTGCACTACCACATCTGGCTTCAAAGAACGCTTCTAGCACCATTCTGGCAGAAGGGCACAGGCTTGCCCTCAGTGTTAGGGCTGACCACACATCAACTCTATAAAACCAGAAAAATGGTCTCTAGCACCCAATCTCTTTACTCATATGGGTTTGTTTGTTTTTTATTTTTACCTACCAGCATTTATTTTAATATTGGGGTGATCATTAGAAATAGGTAGGCATGGCATCAATGACTCATGATTAATTCTTTTTTTAAAGAGTGATCAGGATGTGTCCAGTCACAGCTGAGAAGGGAAATTTCCTCTTGTTAAATATTATGTATAAACTATTCATGGTTACCTAGAAGGAAATTATGGTTAGGGTCTCAAATCCAGTCGCATCTGAGACTTATCTGAGCCTACACCATTAAACAACAGTCTATATTTCTGAAATTCTATTAGTCAAAAAAGTTTAAGCCGACTCTTTTTCCTCCTTTACCCCTTTATGGGGCATCATAATAAATACTAGTGGCATCAGAAGTGATCAAAAATTAAATCACTCTCCAGGTCATGACTGATAAGGTCTTATGAATTTTGAATGTGCCAATCGTGGCAACTCCAATGGGCTGGAGGAAGGACAGTAAAACACAGCCAAGCTCTAAATTACCTGGACTTCACAAAAAAATTAGAACAGTAACTTAAATCATGCAGGAGCTATAGGTTGGGGGCAGTCACTGGACTTGTCATTTTTCACCAAAATTACTATCTGGGTGCATAATCAAGCTAGGCTTTAAAAATGAATTTGGGGGATGCATGGAGAAGTGAGCTGGAGAAGCAGGGATACCGGGAGATTAATGACTCAAGGTTTTAAATATTAAGGCCTATATTTGTACAGCTCTTCCAGAAAGTATGCTGCCAAAGCGAGGGAGAAGCCTGGGCTTGGAGCTGGCTCATTATGTTGGCTTCCACTTTTGGAATTGCACTAGCAGATCTTGTTTGCTTTTGTTAGCTTTGGCTTTCCAGGGAGATGGGAAGTTGGCTTCCTGAGATTGGAGGGTAAGCCTACTAATGCCACTGTTTTGTGGGCATATTTATTTTTAACATGAAAGGAATCAGTAGGCCTTGTTGACACAGCCCCACCCCCACCCCAAGAGAAATCAGTGGACAGGCCTCCCATGCAAGGGGACCAGGATGGAGTCCATGCATAGTTTTCTTTCTGTAGCAAATGAAAACAGCATGCTGGGCTGGGCTAACAGTTTCCCAAAATGGAAGAGGGAAGTGGGGGTCCCCCTTTAGAATCTTTAAAAAAATAACTTATCTATTTGTATTTTATGCCTGCATGTGTGTCTGTGTGAGGGTGTTGGATTCCCAGGAACAGGAGTAACAGACAGTTGTGAGCTGCCATGTGAGTGCTGGGAATTGAACCCAGGTCCTCTGGAAGAATGACCAGTGTTCTTAAGCACTGACTCATCTCTCCAGTCCTTTCCTGTAGAATCTTAATCTCTGTGATGGGTCATTTCTGAATCCCATTTTTGTCTCTTCAAATGCTTCAGGGCTGTGTAACTCACAGTTAAGGTTTAAGGTCACCAAGTGACTGATACTGTCCCCCATGGCAGGGATGATTCAGGAGTGCAGTCTCAGGCTGCTGTGGTAGGGAGGATACAGCAGGCTGACATCACCAGCACGATGAAGTGATGATGTGGTATCAGTAACTATGGTTCTAGGGATGCTGGGTTTGACCACGGTCAATTCATATGACTACAGTCTTAAACCACAGGCCCAAATGTTGGGCATAACCTCCAGGGCTAACACATGTCACTTAGAAGAGAAAGTCTTTACTGTGGTCCAAAGTGCTCATGTGACCTAGCCTCTACCTGTACCTCTCAACAATCCCCACCCCTCCTTGCTTACTCCTCTTCACTGGATATGAACTAGCATGCACAACTCCCATGCCTTCCATTTACCCTGACTGTTGCCTAGGACAGCCTACTGAATCGTAATATTTATTTCCTTATTTTTTTGTGCTCTCCCAGCTGAACTGGAGCCTCCATGAATGTAGTTTTCATTGTTGTCGATGGCTCCATCCAGACTCTGTAGCAGACACTCATTTAAGTATTAAGTATATGAGTGTATGCATGTTTATAGGAATGTGAACGATGTCAGTACAGAAAGATATGAAGCCACTGTCATACTGCTGTTGGTATCATCAAAGCCGGGGCATTTAACTTGGCCAATATGGCTCTGGGGGTGGGGCGGCTCACCTGCTTCTCTCACAAGGATCATTTCACTTCTCTCTGGTCAGAGAGGCTCTTAGCTCTACATACTGAAGCTTGCAAACCTTACCATGTATATGTGACACCTCTTCGCAATCTCAGAACAGCCTAGCTCTGTCTGAGAGGACCGGGTGTGATCTATCTGTCAGATGGGATGCCTACCACACCCTTGAAAGCCCTCTTCCCATCCACCCTCCCACAGAAACATTCTGACAAAGGGAAACTCACATCCGCTTCAGTTTCTTGTATTGGGTGAAGGCTCCTGCAGGAATGGACTTGATGGAGTTCTGTTCTAGGCGTCTGGAGAACAGAGCAGAGAATAGTCAATTAACCAACCACTTACCACCAAGGGACCACTGAGGGGTTGCTATATCCTCTGGCCTTGAGGACAGGATGGTGTCTCTTAGTACAAAGCACAAGGGTACAAGTCACGGGTCCCGGTTGTGGGAGAAAGGACAAACACTGCAATGGTCACAGCATTCAGCTGTTGGTCCATAGAGCTTCATCCAAGGGCCCTAGAGCTGTCGGGGAAAGCTGAAAGGGGGATCCAGGAGCTTCGAAGCTTGCTTGTTAGCAGTTGCCTTTGGAGGCAGCCGTGTTCTTCAGAGAATGCTGTAGGAACCAAGCAAAGTGTTGAAAAAGCCAGTGTCACAAAGAGAAGGAAGAAAGTGAGAGGCCATGGGACAGCTGTGTTTCCCTGCCATGGAACCATGTCGCTATTTAGTTGACATCTCAACCAGAGCTAATGGGCAGAACTGTCAGCAGCTGACTTCATTTTGGCAGTTTTAATATTGTGGCGGAAAGAGCCTGAAAATCTTCAGGCTTTCAGCACGACACTTCTCAGACTAGCTCCCTGAGAGCCTGCAAGTCATAGAGCCCAGGCTGGACCCTGGAGTTGCTGCTGGACTATGTACCATATACATCATATGAATTTTCTCAAATGCTTTTAACGCTTAGGACTCTGGGAAGGACAGGAGATGCTGCAGGCCTGGAGCCCAGAACTTACTGGGAAGAGAAGGGGCCGTGGGGAGTAAGTAAGCCTTTCCAGTCATATTATTTCATCTCTCAAATGCCTTCCTACCACTAAGAACCGGTGTAGTGGGAAACAGGCATGAGCGGCAGGTGGGACACTCTATTACAGATGATAAATGACACCCGAGCCCAGGCTGAGGACTCAGTACCTCATCCCCATCCATCTCCCTTCTCCCTAAGGTGCAGATCTTTTCATCACCTCCTCATTTGGCATGGCTGCTCCCCAAACCCTCAGCTAGAAAGACACACACACACACACACACACACACACAGAGAGAGAGAGAGAGAGAGAATATGAATATGTTTGGAAGGGGATGTATGGGGTGCCAAAGGGAGAGAGGGGAGGGACCAGCTCCCTCAGAGGCTATGTCTAGTGGCTGCACACTTCTGGCAAGGAGGACCCATTCGTCTTGAAGAGTAATCCCCACTGCAGAGTAGGGGAGACAGTCGTATTAATTTGTGCCTCCACGATCTCATCTTCATTGGGGGAACGGAGTATTTGTTACTGAAACCGCTAATGGAGCAGTTTGCCAGCAATTTTCCCATTTCAAACAACATCTCAGCTGCTAATGTGAAATGGTTTGTCAGGCCTACCCATAACACAGACAAATCACTCTCTAGGCAGGAGGAAGGGGGAATGAGTGGGAGCCCAAAGAGGAAGGGCGGGTGAGAGGAGAGCGAGCACCAGGACAGATCATTTTTGGCTGCTGGATGAACACAGTTTCCAAACGAGACGGCCATGCTCTGTTAGCAATGTCTTTGTGCCCTGCTGGAGGGGGTAGGGAGGGCACTTTCCTGGGACTGCAGTCAGTGGCAGGTTGGACAGGGGCCTGGTTGGCTGACTGGCTGCTGGTGAGTCACCAAAGCTTGCCAGGGGGACTCAGAGACCATGGGCTACGATGCAGCCACCCACAGAGGCTGTCTTGACAGATTTTCCAAGGACATTCTCATTTTCCAACTGAGTAGAGAGTTCAGCAGGGATTTCTCAGCCAAGGCAACAGCTCCGTTGATCTCTGGGGTGACGCAAGCTCTCCAGGCATCCTGTGAGTCACCTGCCACTCAGGAAAGGGATTCCATGGTTTGCTGCCTTCGGAGAGAACCACTGTCTACAAGGGTGGTGACCCTTTTCTTTTGTTACAGGGGAATTGATGGCTCTTTGCTGTAGCTAGAAGCCTATGCATGTGAAGCAACATTGGGTACAGTTTCTGCTATCTATCTGTACAATTTATAATCAGCCTGCCTCCACTTTGGCAAGCACTAAGGGGGGGGCTCCAATAAGCAGGATGTGGCGCTGGACCTCAAGAACTTTTAAGAATCTGTTGACAGAGTCGAATCCAGGACGGCCCGTCACAGAACTGAATTTCACTGCTACCATATAATCAAGGCGAACCATCACTTATGGAGTTGTGTTGTTTATGGCGATTATTTCTGTGACCCCTTACACTTACGAGACAAGCTGTCCTGACCCATTTGGAGACAAGGCAAAGGGACCCCCAAGGGATCCAACACCTTGTCAGAAAGAACAAATCTACTTAGTGGTGGAATTGCTGAATCCTGTTCCTATCCGTTGGTCCCACTGCTTGCCCCTATTTATGAAAATGGGTAAACAGAGGCTTCCCCCAAAGTCACGGGAAAGTTTGAGGCATTAGGACCCCACTGACATCATGGATGTAGATTGTCAGTGGAAAGTTCTCTGTCAGAGCTGAGGGAAGATGGACCAGAGATGTGAAGACACTCCAGCTCTCTGGATCCATGGACTCCCCATTTACAGAGTCAACCAACTGCATTAAAAAAATCATAAAAAGACATCTTATTCAACATGGGTAGACTTTCTGACCATTATTTCCTAAACAATACAGTCTACTTACACAGTACTGCCACTGCTAGGTACCATGGGTAGTTGAGAGAGGACTTACAGTATACAGGAGGGCGTTCATAGTTTATATCCATTTTATATAATGGATTTGAGCACCTGAGGACTAGGAGTTTCGTGGGGCTCCTGGAAGTACCCCACCCACTCATATATAATACTCATATGGAGTACAAGGGAGTGAGGTTTGGATAAAAGACAAAGAACTCCAAGCTTAGTCAATTAACTGCAGTAGAAACCTTGGTTTGCATCCTGCAATCCTCAGATTTTCTGGGAATGGGCTTTCTCTGTATTTCTCAGACTCTCACTGAGCCCTTAAAGGAGTGTCAAAGGCGTGACATGCTCAGGAGGCAGTGAGACCTCTTTGGTGGTGGTGGTGGGGTAGTTATGAATTGCCTGCGTCCCTTAAAAAAGGCTAGGGAAAGGATAATAACATTAAGAGCTAACAGTGTATAGAGTCAGCCATTGCACACCGAGCCTTACATGGCATGTCAAACTTATTATTTACACATCGGTGAGGTGCGTCTCTAAGTTCTCACCACCTCCCTTCTCTCCCTCCCTCCTTACTCCTTTTGCAACACAATCTCCTTATATAGCCCAGGCAAGAGTAGGACATATAATCTTCTTGCTATAGCCTTTCAAATACTAGAATTACAGGCATGCACCACCATGCTGCAATTCCCTAACCCTACTTTAGACACGAGAGAACTGAGGCTCACAGAGGCAAAGACACTAACTAGTCCAGAGTTAGGAGAAGCTAGAGCAGGGGTTTCAATTCAAGTTTACCTGATTCCAAAGCCCTGACTCTCAACTACTGGGTTTTATTGAACCATAATTCCCCCAGTCCTTGCCAGCTCATCTGCAGGGATAATGGCCCTCCTGCCAGGGGAATGGGAGGGTGTACATGGGGGTGCACATGGGCATAGAGTTCAACAGAGCAAGGACCTTGAGGAGGCTGAGCATGTCACCTGTCCTGCAGCTTGGAACAAGGAAACAACGATCTCGTCTCCCAGTGAAAACGCTTCATTGTAAAGAACAAAAAGACCAAGCATTAGCAAAAGCTGTCACATTTCAGGCAACGTCTGAAGCCAACAGCTGTTTTAGGGCCCTCATAACTGGTGCATGTGTCTTGCTTTGTCTGGCAAACATTCTTCAGGCAGCAAACAGAATTAATAGAGCTAGCATAAAAACAAACATACAAATCAAACATCCAAACATCTTCCTGCACCAGCAAAAACAACGGGAACATCTGATGGGGGATCTCAGCCATTTGTGTGCCGTATTGATTTGCCCTAGCTCCTCAGGTGCTCCCTTAATGATATGTCATTTGCAAACACGTGTCTGAACACGATATATTTCTGGCAAAGTCACTGTGATGGCAGAAAGAATGCAGGGTAATGTCCAGTATGGGGGGTGTGCCTGTAAGTTGCCCTATAAAGGATATTCTGAGGCCATGTTGAAATGCCGGCAGTACCAGCAGCTGTGATGGTATGATGAACATCTAACATTTATCAAGAGATGTGGATGTCAGACTGGGTGCCCTTCATACATTGGCTCACCTATTCCTTTCTACAGTGCCATGAAGCATGCAGAACTGTTCTACAGTGTTAGAGGAGTGGTCCAAGAAGTCATTTTGCCTAATATCAGTAGCTAATGAATGGAATACAGATTACTGCTGTGACCCAAGTACCTGGCTCCTTAACTCTAGGCTCTACTATCTCAGGGTTGGGAAACAAAGAAACTTCATTCTTTTAGTCCTTGCCAGTTAAGGAGTTTCTTACATGTCACTGCTCTTAGTTCCTCCTAGCTCAATAATTTCTCTCTCTCTCTCTCTCTCTCTCTCTCTCTCTCTCTCTCTCATACACATACACATGTTATGTGTGCACATGCATTTGGAGGTTGATGTTGGGTCTCTTCCTCCATGGAGCTCCCCCTTTATTTTCGGATACAGTCCCTCACTGAACCTAAAGCTCATTCATTCAGCTAGACTGACTAGTCAATGAGCTCCAGGGATCTGCCTATTTTGGCTGCTCCCCGAGGCCGGGGTTATAGGCACACACTGCCATGCCCCATGCCCTACTTTTTATGTGGCCTGTGAGGATCTGAACTCAGATCCTCATGCTCGAGCAGCAGGCCCCTTATGGACGGAGTCATGTCCTGAGCACTTGGACTTGGGAACTCTTGGGAAGATATCCAGACCCAGGGGAAGGGAGGAAATCCCAGTGTATTTGTTTTTCAAGACATCCTGAGGCATCTGCTTGGAGACCATACAAGAACTCAATTCTTGTATGTCCAGAAGCTCAATTCTTGACACCCGACTAAGCCTAGACTAGGGCTGAAGATGATCCCTCTCATGGTGCACCCTGAGCCCAGCCTTGGTAGTCCCTTTCTTTACTTTTGCTCTGAGCAGTGAAGCGTAGCCTCCCTTACTTAATTCAGATGCTGGGTCTACAGCAAAGAGGAGGAAATGGAGGCAAATCTGGTATATGCCGTTTCTAATGGACTGTCTGCAAAACACCTGGCATTGCCCATGGAACAGAAACATAGGTGCAGGCACAGTGCCAGACTCGCTCTTCCTATGAGGCGTGTGTGCAGACGTGTGCGGATGCCCACGGAAGGCATTCTTTAATCTTAAGAAAAAAGATGAGCAGTGTAGGAATTTGAGACTAAATCATGCTGTCAAGGCACATAGGTGAACAGGGTTTTGCTTTTCACGTTCCAGATTTAGTAACTTCCAAACGCTGTGCTAACTTTCCAGGTTATACTACTTAATCCCCATAAGAAGCCTTTAGGGAGTTACGGTAACTTTTATTTACCAAAGGGGCTCTCGAATCAGACACGAGATATGAAGAAATGTGCCTGAAGTCAGAGACAAGAGCAGGATACGAGTGAAAGACTGCTGACCCCAAGGCTCTGAACCATCTGTGTCCGGATCACTTGCTCCATATTGCCAGCATCTGCTCCCATCCCCATATCCTATCCCCACCCCCATCCAGGCCAGTGCTTCAGAAATCTGATGCTCGTGAACATTTAGGTGTCCAAGATGTCTGATTTCTAGAGTGTTCTGGCTATTCGTTTGGTTGACTGGTCATTTTGTTTTTAATCGCACAACTTTTGTAAGCCTCAAGTCTAGCTAAGCCAGGGTCTCCTCATGCCGGCTGACTGTGAGGTTGATGTTGGGGCTGTGTGTTCCTTCCAGATGTCCACTTACAGCTTCATGCTGAAGCCCACCTACAGCCTTTTCCCATAAAACCCGTTTTCCTTCTACAGCAAAGGACATGAGACCCTAGAGGACACCACATGGGGATTCAGAGCAAGCGTGGAAGAAATGGAGCTGAGAATCAGAAGGTACCCTTCATACAGATGGTCCCTCTAGAGCATTTGAAGGCCCAGGAGAAAGTCTGGGGACTGAGAACAAAAAAGTGTGTGGACCTCTGGTTCTTCCTTGAATCTTTCATGATGGATGCTGGAGCCAGTTCAGAGAAACACCAGGGAGTTATGTGAACAGTGCCCTTGATGGAAGCCGAGTTTTGAGGAAAATCTACAGCGAACCCTCTTACTGTGGGTTTTCTGGAAGAAAGCTATTTTTAGAGAAATTGGCTCTGGCATGCGAGGAGACCAGCACACACTTCTCTGAAAAAAAAAAATCGAAGAGAGCCTGCCAGGTTGCTTTGCATGAGAGATAAGCATTCCTTCCAAATGTGGGGAGGGTAGACTGTTCTCAAGGTTAAGACGATTTAAAAGAATCTGAAATGGCAACGGACTAAGGAAAGGAACCGGAGAGTTTGGTACCATGCCAAACATTCCTAAGTGGGGAGATGGAAATATGGGTTCTAGGTGGCCATGGGCAAGAGGTTTAATTCTTGATATTAAAGAGAAGGCTAAGTTCTGACGTCTCTGGCCTGAAAAATCAAACACACCTTTTCTGCCGAGCTGCATCCTGCTGATGCAACTCTGTTCCTCTTCCCCCATCTCACTGCTCACCGGCTGGTGTTCTATCACCACTACAAGGACATACTTTAGCTGCCTGGGAGACTCTGGGCTAGCACACAGGTCCCCAAGCCCGGGCACTGCTGGAGCTTCCTATGGCACACTCTTTCTTACAGATCACCGTTCAAACTACTACCCCGAACCACAGGGACTTAATTCATCTGCTTTAATTTCTCAGCTGCGTTTCATGACAGAGGAGAAAGAGGCAAGCACAGCGAGAGAAGTCCTGTGTGATCCATCTGGTAGACGGTGGGTGCCCAATAAGCCGGGGCAACCTTATTACCATGTCTGCATATATTTGCATGAAGATGAGCTATTCTCAAGTTCAAGCCATACCGTATGTGGCTAGCCTCTGCCTACAATCAATCCTCGTGCCCATAACTCTTTAAAGAACCGACTAGTCTTCACGGAGACTAGGCCCCTGTTCAGTAGGTGCCTCCTGGGATATACTATTCTTACTCTTGTCACCACGAAGAATGAAAGTGGTGGCACTAGGGCAGTCATAATGATGATCACTAACAGTATCTCTGCTGTGCTGGACACAATGCCAAGCTTCTTGCAGTACATGCCATTTATGAAGCCCCGAGGAAGTGCCACCAGCCCCTGCAGTTTTCAGATGAGAGAAGAAAGACTCAGAAAAGTTATTTGCCAGTGGCTACAAGGCAAGGTCAGAGGTGGCATGGGGGTCTGCTGGAGCATACCACCTTAACCTCCCCGTGGTTGCTGTGGGGTATGCTGGAGCATACCACCTTAACCTCCATGTGCTTGTGGTGGGGGTCTGCTGGAGCATACCACCTTAACCTCCACGTGGTTGTGGTGGGGGTCTGCTGGAGCATACCATCTTAACCTCCACATGGTTGTGGTGGGGGGTCTGCTAGAGCACACCACCTTAACCTCCACGTGGTTGTGATGGGGTCTGATGGACCATACCACTTTAAACTCCATGTGGTTGCTGTGGGGTCTGCTGGAGCATACCATCTTAGCCACCACGTGGTTGTTGTTCATCTTTGGAAACATGCTACCTAGGCTGTACATTCCTGGACTTTCTGCTTTACTAGGTAACTAGAGATTTTTTATAAATTATCAAGAAAAGGCGATCTTTATGTATGAGTATTATATAGTGCACACACATACTCCGTCTGCAGTGCCCAACATTTTGTAAAATAAATGGCATTTTTGATAACAGCAACAAGAAGGAAGCCCGGAATTTTAAAGGATGCTTCTTAAAATGACACTTTTGCTCAAAAACAAAAAAACAAAAACAAACCTGTCACATTGTTCTTGACTTTGTCCCTTTAACTTACAGTGGTTAAGAAGAACTCAGGAATCATCTCATATTAACATACTAGTTTGTCAGTGTTTAATAGTCAATGCCCAGACAAGTCCAATCACCCGGGTGTGGTCTGGCCAGTATAGGGTACACTTTTAATACAGGCACCTGCAGTTTTGAACTTCTGGAGACCTGAGCTGTCCTGTAAAGTCCACACTTGGGGACATATGGGAAGCTGGAAAGAACAGGATACAGACAGAGATGGGGCAGCATCCCTGGATACAGCCTGAGAGTTTAACTTGGCCTCTTCCTTCAGGCTATGAGTTAGTGTCTTGGCCAAGAGGAAGGTCTCCGGGTGCCAAAGAACAAAATATAGAACCTGGCAGGTGGAAGGAGAGAAGACCCAAAGAAGATGGGGGCTGTGCCATGGAATCTGATAGGATGCGGGGTGGGCAGGTGTTCTCACCAGAACACCCATCTCGAGAGGTCCAAAGTCCTACCTGACATGGGCCTCTGAGGAAGAAGAGCACAGAGTTAACAAGGCAGAGGAAGACAGAGCAGTGGGAGAGATGTCATGGGGATGGGGAGAAATAGGGAAATGAACCAAGAAGAGAGCCAATGATGAAGGGGATGTGGCACAGGAAGAGTAAAGTGGGAA
The DNA here is from genome assembly GCA_001685095.1 of Ellobius talpinus. NCBI lineage: Eukaryota > Metazoa > Chordata > Mammalia > Rodentia > Cricetidae > Ellobius > Ellobius talpinus. Next base: position 25,381 of record LOJH01012428.1, read on the forward strand.
GAGACAGACAAGAGGAAGAAGCCAGAAGGGGAGGGGTGGGCCAGGGCTCTGCACACTCCCGAAGAGGGCTCTCTCCAGATCTAGGACACAGTACTGTGGACAGTGACGACGCGGACCCTGATTGCTGGAAGGCAGGACCCTAATTGCTGGAAGGCAGTGGGCACGTGTGATGACCTCACAGGGTGTGTGATGGAGGAGGGTCATCTGTCTATGTGTTACTTTCATTGGTTAAT
>LOJH01012429.1:2904-22904 GCA_001685095.1 Ellobius talpinus
TGCCTCTGCCTCCCGAGTGCTGGGATTAAAGGCATGCGCCACCACCGCCCGGCCACCTGTTTATATTTGTAACACGAGCATTCCCAGATAATGAGCAGCATTTATGTAAAAATGAGGTCAAAGTTTCACGAGCACCCAGGTTTTGTGTAAATCCCCTTGCCCAGTGACATCTGCGCTCTGGCTGATTCTCTCCGTGCCATCTGCCCGCAACTCCCCAGTTATCTTTAGAGTTCAGAGCAGCGGCTGCACACATTCTGAATTTCCTGCTTATCTCTCTTTCCGCCATCCATTGGGGCCAGAAATAGGTCACGGCTTCCAACTATCTACCTTGGGATGGCTTTCTACAACATGGGGGATGTTGTGGGGCCTCTGCCTGGTTCTCTACTCTGTATGAGGAAAAAGAGAAAAACAAGATTGTAGAAGCTCCCAGGAGAGTGGCTGGACTTAGAAGGCAAGGTTTTGAAGGCCAAGGGAATTCCTACATTCTGCACAATTCAGGTCTTTCTGCAGATGACTGCCCTGGGCTACCTGGGAAAAATCTAATGTAACTGGAGAGACAAAACAAAAAAAGCACACCCTTCCCCATTTCAAACTTTTACCTCTGTCCATGCAACAGTTCCTCCAGCGGTTAGCTGGGTTTGCATGTCAGTGTTCACTGGAGTACTGGGCTGAGCCGTGAGCTCTTCCCATGGGAACCCATGGTGGGTCATCTCAACTGCAGGCATTTTCCTTCATGGCTCTTGACAAAGTATTGGATCCCACACACACTATTTTGTGGTTTTAGATTTCATATTTACTTATTTAATTTCTTGACAGCAGGTCTCTTGCAACCCCGGCTGGTCTCAGATTCACTATATATAAACTCAAGGCTGATCTTGAATCCTGGATGTCCTAATTCTACCTCCTGGTTGCTTGAGTTGCAGACGTCTGCTTCCATATCTGCCTCGTTTCTCATTTCTTGTTAAGTTTATTCACAACTTTGCATTTTTATGATCACCGGTGTTAATGATGTCTTCATTTTACTATCTTTTTGAACTAGTCATTACTGCTATGCAAGAAAATATTTACATTTTTAAATTTTAAATGATCTAACTCTGAGCTGGGGCTGTCGTAAGCTGATTGGTGATGTGCCTACACACCATGCAGGAGGCCGTGGGCTTGATTCCTAGTGGGCATAAAGCATGCTCGATGGCACATGTCTGTGATCCCAGTACTCGGGAAGAGGAGGCAGGAGGGTCAGAATTTCTAGATCATCCTCAGCTACACAATGAGTTCAAGGCCAGTATGGGATACAAGAGATGCTGGCTCTAAAATGAACAAAATCTTAGTTCTTATTAGGATTAACAGCTTTTCAGAAACTTATGTTTCCTAGATAAGCAATCACAGTCCTACCTTTTCCAATATTCCCTAGCAATCACAGTCCTACCTTTTCCAACATTCCCTAATTTAGTAGTTCTAAACTGAGTAAAAAAAATGGTGGGGGCAAACAATCAGTTTGTTATTCCTTTTAAAGGAATGCTTATGTTTTTAAACTATGAATAATGATGTGAGCTTTTTTACTTAAGATATTTTTTCTTTTAACTGCATTAAGAATGTAGTCTTCCTTAGCTTGTTCATTTGTGATACTCATCAGGAATGCACAGCATAGCTAATTTTATCAAATGCTTTTTGGGGACCATCTGTTCAGATGATGATGTGGTCTCACTTTTTATCCTACTTACAGAATTAATTACATCAGTAGATTTTTTTTAAAAAAATATCAACCCACCCCCGCTTTCCTAGAATACCCATTAGTTGCTTGTGGATATTCATATCTCAATACTGTGCAAGGGATAGCAATACATTTGCTGGCTAGGGTCTGTGGTGACGGTCAGCTCTGGGGTCAGGGTCTGGTGGATTCAGAAAGTAAATAATACATGTTTAAAAAAAAAAACAATGGCATGGTGGCTCCCAGTTTGTAATCCAGCACCTGGAAGCCTGAAGCAGGAGGATTGTCACAAATTCGAGGCCACACAAGGCTACATTAGAACAAAATCAAGACCCATGAATCGTGAATGCCTCTTTTTCTGTATTTAAGCCATTTAGGGCTTCCTGTTGTGTGTGCGGCATTCTCTGTCTGTCTCCTATGAAGGCCAGTCTTAGAGGACTGGTGTGAGGATTACAGAAAAGCTAACTGGAAGAAACAAAATTCCCCTTTCCCTCCTGAATTTTGTATGCTCAGCCTTCCCCACTATGTCAGTGCCTTTGTTAATGGATGAGTCTGCGATCAACACATCGCCCCTCAAAGTCGTGACGACATTAGGACTCACTCTTGGTGGCATATGCTATAGATTTTAAGGACTGTATGATATCATGTAGTCACCATTACAGTGTCTTAAAAATACATACCCCACCTTGCGCTTCTGTGCTCCATTTTCCTTCCTTCTGTCTCCTAGCTCCTTGACAACACTCATCTCTTGTTTAGTTTTCTGTAGTTTCACATTTTCCAGTGTCACAGAGTTGGGTCCTCATGGTGTGCAGTCTTTTTATATCGGCTTCTTTTACTTAGCGAAAGATGTGTACTTTGTGTCTATCAGTTCCGGAATTGATAGCTGGTTTCTCTTTCACGGGGCACAGCATTGCACTGTCTCGCTGCCCCAGGGTTTGCTGGGCGTTCACCCGCTGCAGGGCGCCTTGACCACCTCTAGATTTTTGGCAGTTACAAGCAAGGCTGCTAGAATATAATATGCAGGGTTGGGGCAGGCATATCTTCCACTCATTTATTTAAATTGGGTTGTTTGGTAGACTGTGTTTAGTTTTAAATTAAACTGTCAATGTTTTCCTATGCTGTTCCTACCTTGTTGCCTTGAAAATTAATATTCTTATTCTGGTGACATTAAGAACTCATTGGTCCTTCTTATGTGGCTCTTTAAACAGCTGATTCGGTACTCAGCATATCTTTTGATAGAGACTTTTAGAGACTTACTTCATCAGATTAGGAGATTTTATTTATTTCTTATACATGTTTTTCTTACATTTTCTTTATTCGTATATTATATATTAATAATATTATTACATCTGTGGTACATGCATGTGGAGATGAGAGGACAACTTCAACAGATCAGTGTTCTCCCTCTACCATGTCAGTTCTGGGGACTGAACTCAGATCACCAGATTCGGGGGCAAAGCATCTTCATTCACCAAGACATCTCACTGACTCCATTTTCTTTGTTTCTTTAATGTTTATTTGTCCATAGGCTCTGTTCTCTGGTTTACAGTATTAGTTAGAGAAATATAGTTGAGTTCTGGGCATGGTGGTGTGTGTCATCTAGGACTTGGAAAGCCGGTGCTGGAGGATTGTAGTCTGAAGCCAGTGTAGGCCATGTTGTGTGTCCCAGGCCAGCCTGGGATACAAGGAGAAAGGAAGTCTCAAATAACCAAAAAGGAAAAAGCATGTTTGATTTCCAGACCTTCCTTCTCCTTCTCTCGTTGTCTTTTAATAATGCCACCTTTTTCTGAGTTATAAAGAATGTTCTGGGTTGAGTTCCTAATTAAAAATAAACATCCCGGGCTGGCCAGATGGCTCAGCTGGGTGATGTTGCTCACACCCAGGCCTGAGGATCTAGTGTGGGTCAGAACCCACATGGTAGGTGACTCGTGCAAACTGTCCTCTCACACCTACACACACACACACACACACACACACCCCAGCAGCGGCAGAAACGACAAATATGTAAAATTAGAAAAACCTTGGTTGCACAGATTGACCTTGTGTGAAGAGCACAGACGAGGGGATTTTTACTGTTTCTCCTTGTGGAGCCCAGTGACCGTGGTTAGGATACAGTCGCTTCTCTACCAATTCTTCTTTACGCACTCACTGAACAGAGGGACTCTGATCTTGGCTGGTGTGGGATTAGAATCTATAAATATTTATGTAGAACTCTTTTGAGCGTGTTGCCTTCGAGGTGTTGGAGACCCCTCTCCTCTGCTCGCCTGTGGTTTCATTTTCTGGGCCCACCCTGGCAGCACTCAGTTCACTGGCAGTGTGTCTCCTTTCTCTAACTGATCTGAGTGTCCAGGTTAGGAACCTGCTGGCCACTCTCCTTGCATTTCTGTCAAATGACAGGGTGCTTGGAGCCCTGGCTGGATTCTCTAGGACAGACACTCTCAGTTGTTAAGGTCACCCAGCTTCTTGGTGCCGCAGCCCACCTCTGGGCTTTTCTTCTGCCTGGCTGTCTCTTGCACAGTTTTTGGACAGCCCTACTGGGACGTACCTTCCCAGGAATGTCCTCGGAACTTACCAGGGCCAAAGATGTGATTACTGACTTCTACTGTGGAATACTACTTTCCCATGCTTATTTCTTTGGCCTCGTTATTGATAACTTAGGATGATGAGTTAGTTAAATGCGCCGCTGTTAATTATGGTCTACAAACAAAAGCTAGGATAATAGAAAGTTTTGATGGGTCCGACTACAAAAGCGATTCTTTAGCTGCCACCACTAGGTGGTGCCACCAATTAGTGAAAACAATGTGGTTGTTCTTGCTGGCCAACCAAGAACCACCCACAGCCTTGTGTGGAACATGTATGAACAAGTACATGTGTGTGTGTGAATAGGCGCACACACAGGTAAGAAGCTCATGAGTCCCCACAGGATGACACTGGCTTTAAAGTGTACTTGTGCATGCAAAGACATTCGCTGAGTTGAGACCCCCTGGAAAGCATGGGGTTGAAGAGAGATAGCGAGAACCTCTAAAGCCTTGCACACCAGCTGGGAGTCTGAAAGCCCTGCCAAAGAAAGGTGCCTGTGGCATACTGCAGAAGAAAGACTCAGCTGCAGGGGGACATACAATGAAAGAGCCACAGGATGGCTTTTCTGAGGCCAGGACTATGCCATCGTAACCAGTCCCTCTAAGGCCGTCAATCTAGCAAACCCTGTGTCCAGTCAGGCCATTCAAAATGACCAGGGAAGCAGTCACAGAAATAAAAGTCGGGAAACACTATCCCACAGTGGACATGAGTTACTTAGAAGCCCTGGAGCCCGCAGACTTCAGCCTCTAAGTACCCAGAGCAGCTAATAAGATCCTAGCTTTTATCCAAGTGGAGAGAAAATGTATACCTCAAAAACTAACAATGTCCTGTGTGTATCTGGTCTCTCAATCCCTGGCCCCTCATGGTCACCCTTACTGCGCACCATCTTCTGTTGTCTGTGGAGGTCCCAGCAGCAGGAAGTGTCCTCAACCCTGGAGAGCTCTCCCCACCACCACTAAAGCACTGTTGATTGCTTGTGGGAGACACTAACCCCCAAAGGTGAGAGACACGGGCAAGTTTCTTCCCCTCTCTCGCCTCAGTTTCCCTAGGGTGTGCTGGGGGGGATGATTCCCAGGAGGGCATTAGGAACGACTGAGGGTCTTCAGGTCTGCACACTGCAGCCCCTGGCTTGTATGGAGTGGGCGTCTCCTTGGAGAAGTCCCAGAGAGAGATTCTCTGTCTAGCCTTCTCTTCTGCAGATCCCTCTTCCTCTCCCTCCTCCCCACAGCTCCCAGCAGGCTTTTTCATCACTGTGCCTCTAGGGAAGACAGCTGGCTCCAGAGCCCCAGAAGTCTACAGGAGTTCTGTACTCAAGTTCAAGTGACATCTCCAGAGGGCTAGCAACACCTCTGGGGTCATGAGACCTGCTACTCCTGAGATCAACTTGGCCAAAGGTGATATTTCGCCCTTTGAGCTGCTGCAGGTTTTTTATAAAGATATCAGAGAAAGCAGCCATGGTTGGGAATAGAGTAGAAGTACCCTAGAGGTCACCTCTGCCATGGGACCTCACAGAGGAACCCAATGGGCCCGAAGAAGAGCCTTGCCCAACTTTACAACTTTACCGGGTGGAGCTTGAGAGCCAGCCTGGGACTGAGGTAAACATGCCTGTAGGCAGAGAGCTAAGCGCTTACCAGAAGGAGCTAGGAGGAAGGGACTGAAGGACCCCTGAGGGTCCAGGACACAGGGCTGGGGCTTTGGGGAGCATCCCCGCTGCATTTTAGAGATCCCAGTCAGCTTGCAGACAATGGGGATGCCTCCAGAGAATATGAGCCTCATTTGTGATGACCAGGGGCTGCGAGTTTCAGAGTCAGTAATGAGATTGTTGAAGACACACATTTCGATCACCGTCTGAGTTCCCAGCCAGGCAGGAATGGCCTGAGCTCTGTGGCAATGAGAATGAGAGGAACAAGGAGACTGACAGCCACTGAGAGTGCTGATCTGGGAGCCCAGAGGCTGGCCCGTGTGATGTCAAGTGGCTGTCTTCTGCTTCCCGTTGACCCGACACTGACACCCAGCACTCTGGCTTCCTAGACCCAGCAGGAGAAGCAAGGGCCTCCTTGGATGGTGGACTGCGGGTGGCCCTCATCAGGCTCCAGCCATCCCGACTGAGATTCACAGGTCTTGGGGTGACTCACTGGACAGCCTCTGACCCTTCACTATGGAGGACACTGCAGGCTGCGGTCACAGAGCGTGGGAGTTGTGTGGGTCCAAACCCTACACCTTTAATCTCCGCAGAAGGCCAGAGGAGGGCCCTCCCTCTGCTTGGAGGTGAGAATAGACAGTTCTTGACCTCTTATCCCTAAAGTCATGGCCCTTCCCTCAAGCAAGTCAGTCCCACAGCTCCTCAGCCTCCACCCACTCTTCCTGCAGGGCCTCCCCTCAAACAGCCTTCTGGCCTTGCTCTGGGTTGAGAAGCGAGTCCAATCAGGCCTCTCCCACATTCCCTGGCTGCTCTCCAGCCTGTGGGAGCCAAGAGAACCTTAACTTCAGGGACTGTGAGGGCCGAGCAGAGGCTGCTAAATGGAGCCACCGAGTGAAGGGGGACCCTCTGGCTTCCAGATGTTAGGCCTTCTGGGGAACACAACCCTTGTGAGCTGGATCACAGGCATTGTGCTGGCTCTCTTAATTCTGGTTATGCTGTTGGCTGTCTGTCTTTTCCACAGAGCATGGGAGCATGACGTGGAGAGAAACCGAGTCCAGCAAACCCGGCCTCGACTCTTCCATGGCCGGCGCCTGGGTCTCCTGGGAGTCTCTCACCATCACCATCACCGTGGCCATGTGTCTGGGGTGAGCAGTGCAGGCTTTCATCACCACCACCAGCACCTCCATCGCCAGCATCACCGTTCTCCCCGTCGTCTCCACCACCAGCACCATACTCGCGGAGCCCGCCACTGAGGCCCATGGATGGTACCTACCTGGCTCTGCCCTCCACCCAGCACCAAAATGAGTGGACCCTGATGTCTCCATAGAAGAGGCTGTGTCTTTGGGGTGAATGGGGGGCCTGAGTTTGGCTTGGGTTTCATTTGTATATGAGCCCTTTTTGCACTGTGCAACAGAGACCTGAGAACCACTGTAGGGCTTGGGCTTGGGCTTGGAGCAGGGCTGGCTGGACACCCTACCTTGTGACTACAATTCCTGGTGACCCTAGAAGTAAGAAGGGTGTCTGGTAGAACCAGTGCCCCAATGGATACGAAGTGCTTGTCTGAGTGGGGAGACCCTGTGATGCCCTTCAAGGGGCAGAATGTGTGGGACAGCCTGGTCCACACATTGTTCCATACATTCATTGTGGCTTGGCTATAAGAAATAAAAGCCACCAGAAAGCGTGCGCTTATTTATTTATTTATTTATTTATTGTGAAATGTTCTTAATTGTAGCACACAGGGAGGAGGGAGCCACTAGGGCCGTGGGAACTCTTCTGGGATGAGAAGCTGGGCCTGGGAGCTGCCTGTAGAATGTGGAAAAGTAGGTGGTCCCTGCCTAGGGTTCAAGGACATATTCAGTGTGGATATTCAGAGCTTTGGAGAGAGGACAGCTGAGATTACACAGATTGTTCTCCTGAGCATTCTGCCTCCAGTGCTCCTCCAGGGCTCCTCCCTGCCTGATCAGGGCACGCACCACCCCCTGGCTGTACTGGTTCAATGTTTCTTTGCAGACTGGGTAGGGATTCTGCTCCTGACCTTGAGTCTCCAGCCAACCTGTTCTTGAAAGCCCATGTCTGATAAGACTAGAGGGAGGGAACAGAGTTATTTAAATCACTTGGAGTGCTGGGTGGCCTTAAGAGAATGCTTGCCTGGCCTGGACCTCAGTTTCCCCTTCCTTAGAATGACATGGATAGTAGAGACTTCTACCAAAGTCGACAGGCACGCAAGGTTGAGTCCACGAAGGGGAAGGAGATCTCATCCCAGGCTAAGCCTGGGAACGAGGGAGAAGCAGGCCAAAGCTCATGGGAGTGGGAGCTGGCCAGACAGTCAGTGACTCACTGGAATAGAATGTTCCTTTTCCTTCCCTTTCCCAGTGGACTCTCTTTGAGGACTAGGGAGGAGTGACCAGTGAGGAACCGGGAGGTAAATGACAATGACAGCCACACTAGATTTCTGTGATGGGAAAATAGATGAGAGGTCTGATGGATTGACTGTCATCTGTCAGCTCCACACATAGCCCAGCCCAGCCCAGCCCCAGCTCCTGCCCCTCTCTATTCACAGTCTCCTGCATTCTGCCTGATGTGGGCCTGCCCACTTCCATAGCTTCAAGCGGACTATGCCTTTAAGTCAAGATGGGAAAGAGGGAAAAGTTTAGGTAGAAGGTAACAGGACTGGACAAGTGTCCTGTATTCCTGGTAAATGCCAGGCCGTTCTCCCCAGGCAGACTCAAAGAACAGGCAAAAGAGAAGATAAACCATGAACCTCGCAACGACCTCCGGGGCTCATCTCCCAGCCCCTCGAGGGGATGCTGAGGGTTCAGATACCTCCATGTGTGTGCCTCCTGTTTACATCTCTCTAATTCCGGTTGCCCCAATTAAGACGAATATTGTCAAGTGACTCCGTGTACCCACGAGGAGGATGAGTCCAGATTGTCGGAGCATCTCAGAAAAGGGGCTGGGCTAGAACAGGACCGTGCATTGTTTGCTCTCCTCTGTAGTGAGCGGTTTTGCCTACACTGTCACTAAAGTTCTCTTGGACCCGGGAGAAACTGGAAAAGTTCCTGACTGTATGAAGAGAGAGAGGCCCAGCTCTCTCGCTTCTGGGCGGTGCTGGGGGCATGATCAGGCACATGGTGATCAGGTGGTCGCTCTGAATGGTCCCTGTGAAGAGCCAGCTGGAGTACAGGAAGGGAACCCATGCTCTGTCCTGGTGCTTCCTTATCCTCACTAACTGGCAACAGTCCTGGTCAGGCGTACCTGCTCTGTGGCTATACCTGTGCCAATAGAGGTGCCAATCACGGCACAGGGCTGTGGGACCAGTGTTTATGAGACCGGCCTGGTTGTGTCCAGTTTCTGGAAGGCTCCATTTTCCATAATATGGGCAAAGGGCGGACTGATAACACGGATTCCTTGTTGGATGTGGTACTCTCAAGAGGCACCCGGTTTGAGTGGGCTGGGGCTGGGCTCCTCCTGACACCTCTTCAGGGGCAGTTAAGGAAGGATCCCGCAAGCTCAAGTGCATGTGGGGCGGGCTGAGTGCTCTCGCTGAGGAGGTGGTGGCTGCGGGTCACAGGCCTTCAATCACAATTGGAGGAAGGGATACAGGAAGTACTCACAGCTGCACAGACACCCCCGCGCCAAGTTCCAGGCAGCACCAACAAAAACCACGGCAGGCTTGGGGGAAGAGAGTCATGGCCACCTGGGGTGGTCTCCAGACAAAGAGTCTGGCGCACAAAGTACAGTCAGAACCGGCACGCCTCAGATCCCGGGTAAGTCTTCACCGCACCCAGTGTGCTGTGGGCCAGAGTTGTGGGCCCTGGGTGGCAGCAAAGAGGGGGCCCCATGAGGGTGTATAGAAAAGTAAAAGGGTCCCACGATGCGTCACTGAAGGGGCTGGAGGAGGTCCTTCCCTGTCCACGCCACACTTTCCAACCCTGCCCATGCCACAAAGTGGGGCCAAGTACAGCCTGCTCTCTCTCCCATCTCCCCGCTGGAGGGCCCTTGCATCCCTAATGACCTGTGTGTGCTGCCTCCCCTCCCCTCCACGATGCTCAGGGCAGGTGTGTATCCTTCTCCACACCTGCCTCTCAGTCCAGGTCCAGGGGAGGCCAGTTGGAAGGCTGGTCCTGGGACCTTCCCCCACTGGAGCCAGGATCCTCCTGGATCCACCAAGGGGGAGACTTTTGTCTTTCTCAGTGTATATAGTAGCTGCTTTGTTTGTTTGTTTTGATTTAATCGGTCACTCTTGAAGTTCTGAGGCATCTCTCTCTGCATCTTCTGCTCCTCCTTCCTTCCCTTGCCCCTCCATGTCCAGGGAATTACAGCTTACATCTTCCCTGATGGTGCTTCTAGAAGCCGCTAGTGGGGTTGACCACATCTCTTGGAGGTCTGACCTGAGGTTAAAAACTAGACAAAAGATCGTCTGGTTCCAGCAGAAGGGTTCGTGGCCTAGGATGGCACAATCCAAGGCCTCAGACCAGCGTGTTAGAAGACGGAGGAGCGACGGGCACCCAGCATAGAACCCCTGTTTCTGATGGGACCCTGAGGCTCAGAGACCACCCACGCATGACAAGTGCCACTCGGAAACCATGGAGACGGCAGTGATCGGAATGGTGGCAGTGCTCTTTGTTGTCACCGTGGCCATCACCTGCATCCTCTGCTACTTTAGCTACGACCCGAAGACCCAAGACCCAGAGAGAGAACCCAGGAGCAGCTTCACCGTGGCCACATTTCACCAGGAAGTGTAGCTCTTCACAGGGCCTGGTCTCCAAGCCCGGACCCTGCCTAGAGCCCAGAAATTCTGGATTGTTGTGTGAGGCTGGCGGCCCCTCAGCGGTCGTTCTGCTAGTGGGTCAGGTCCGCCTACCCCTTCAGCAAGCGTTGTCTGGTGTCTCACAACTCCCAGGCCTCCATCTTTGTCTTTCCATGTTCCATAAACTTCTTGCCTTCTTCCATTTCTGCTGGCTCTGCCCTTTGTCCTGGGGAAGCTGAAGGGCTGGGATCAGGGGTTAGTTACCTCTAAGCTGGACCCTACTCATCACAATGGGGCTGAGGAGCCTGAGGTGTGGACACTGTGTGGCATTCTATGGTGGGGTGGCTCCAGCCAGCTATGGAACCTCACTCCAGGTTAGTTTAGCACCCTGTCAGCAGGATGCCTGAGTCAAAGTCTACTTGCCACCCAAGGAACCAGCGCCCTCAAGTGGACATTTTGATGAACTACTTCTTGTTTGTATTTTTGGATGCCCTATGATGCCCAGCCTGAGACTTGCTCCTTAATCAGCCCTGAAATTCTGACACCAAAGAGCTGTTTTCTGGGAACAAGTAACTTATTTTATAATTGCAAATGTATATCCTTTTATGGGTCTTTCCAAATCTGCTTTGGAAAACTACAAAAGGAAGCAGAATAGAAAAAGAGCCATAGAAAGCACAAGGTGTTTCATTACCAGGAAGGCCACCGAGAAGACTTTAAACATGTTTTGAACAAGACTTGCTTTAATGCTATAGTTCAACAGACCACATCTATTCTTAGCAGACATGAGCAATTTGCATCACTTAGGAATGATAGAAACATCGTGAACTGAAAGATAATTCCAAAAAAGTTAAATGTTGCTCCATTTCAGCACATGTGAAGAAGTTGCTGGTATTTTTTAAACCACAAATAAAAGGACATTTGTTTCTTATTAATAGAAAAATCTGCTCTCTCTATGATCACGGAATAGATGCCATCTCTTATTTAAAGACTAGGATCTGAAGAGTGGGAAGCCGTGGGCCTCCTGGATCATATATCTGCATCTAGCCCTGAACAGGGGACTCTCTCAAGACTTTGTCGAAGGGGACCAGACTGAACAAGGGGGCTCTGGGATGTAGGGGTGTCCAGACGTGGCCGCCATAGGAAGGATCGAGAACGACAGGCTTGGGTCTGGAGAGATGTGGAGGTGGAGACAGTGAAGAAGGGGTGCAAGAATGGAGCCAGGCAGCTGGTGGGGGTGGGGTGAATCTGGGGAGGTCACAGGAGCTCCTGGAAACATGTCCTTGTCACTCTGGATGCCAAGTCCTGGACTGGGGCTTTCATAGATAGGCCAGAAGGAGGGCAGGGGATCCTGGGGACTAAGCAAGGGGACTCCCTGCAGGCCGAGGGTCAGTGTGGTGTTGAGATGTCTGCTAGCTATGGGTGAGGTGGAAAGGTGGAAGCAGGCCTGGGTGGAGGAAAAAGTCGAACAGAGTCAGCCTTTGCTCCCTCTGAGGGATTGCTAGCCAGTGGTCTGGCTTCACCCCGGAAGAGCTGTGCCCCAGGCAGGCTCAATGGACCTTTCTTGAAGGTCCACAGGTTCTCTGCAGAGTCCTCTTCCCAGGGACACCTAGACTGCTTGGAGATAGAGTCCCCAGATGCAATGAAGCACATGAACACAGGAGCCTGTGTCGGAGAGGGAGAAGGACCCTTCCCAAGTGGCTTTTGGTTATGGTGTTTGATCACAGCAATAGATACCTTAACTATGGCACGATCCACCCATCTCTCACCCAATCACGTGCCGAGTCCTTTTTCTTCAATAACCCGTGTGTTTTATTCATTCATTCCTTTATCCTTTCACCTGTCCTCCCTTCAGTGAGCGCGGACAGAGCTCTGTGTGCTCAGAGAAGGTGGGAGTCAGGCAGACCGGGTCTCTGCACTAACTGAGTGGGAACAACAAGCTTTGGTGCCTGGGGATGGCGGTGGGGATCCCAGGGAAATTCCAGAGGAGGAGGTCCCTGAGCTGGACTGGAGGGGAGAAGAGACCAGTGAGCAGATCCAGGAAGTTGCTGGCATGGGGAACCTGCAGGGCAGAGAAACAACAGCTTGGCCTGGCCCGAAGGAGGTGAGATTAGACACCAGTCACCTCCTAAAGGAAGTATATTTCCAGGCAATCGATGCTAAGCATACTACCCAGGCAGCCTTGCTTGTTCGGGCTAGGCAGGTGTGTAGCATCCAGGTGTGAATGAGGGCAGGGCCGCCTGCTGCTGTTGCGGTAGGGAGGGGGCTCTTGAGGCAGGACATGGACCCCAGGCTCTCAGAGGACTGTGGCGGTCGGTCTGAGGGCAGGGAGATGGTGTCCAGAAAAGGGATGGTTGTCCTCCCTGGGGTGAGCTGACAAAGGAAAGGGCTGAGGGGTACAGCTAGGGCAGGGGCAGGAAAGTGGGGAGGACACAGAATGAGAATCTAGGGAGCGGGGTTGCCAGTTTTAATGAATAAAAACATAATACTTACAGATAAGCTGGAGATTCATGTAGATGATAAGTAAATTCTAGTATAAATGTATTTCATGAGATATTTGGAATGCACACTGAAACCTCTATTGTCTGTGTAAGGTTAAGTGTTAGGTTACGGGGCATTCTATCTGATAACCCCATGGGGACAGGTTGAGTCTGCGAGGCTGGGGAGCTGGCTAAAGACAGCAGGAGGCTGTCGGAAGAGAGACTATAGAGAGAGGTCCCTGAATTTTGCCACATACGGGTTGACCATGGCATTGGTGAGTGAATGGCCATTTTTTAGGCTGTGATGTGTGCATGGTTTGTGTATGTGTATGTGTATAGATGGTGTGTTGCATGTGTCTGATGTGTGGCATGTGTATGGTTCATGATATGTGGTATGTGTAATGTATACAGTACCTGTGTAGTATATGTGGTATCTTAGTTAGGGTTTCCATTGCTGTGATGAAACACCATGACCAAAGCAACTTGGGAGGAAAGGGTCTGTTTGGCTTACATTTCCACATCACAGTTCATCATCAAAGAAAGTCAGGACAGGATCTCAAATAGGGCAGGAAGCTGGAGGCAGGAGTTGCAGCAGAGGCCATGGAGGGGTGCTGCTTACCGGCTTGTTCCTCATGGCTTGCTCAGCCTGCTTTCTTACAGAACCCAGGACCAGCAGCCCAGGCATGGCACTGGCCACAGTGGGCTGCGTCCTCTCACATCATTCACCGATTTAAAAAAAAATGTCCTACAGGCTTGTCTACAGCTTGGTTTTATGGAGGCATTTTCTCCACTGAGGTTCCTTTCTTTTAGATTTTTCTAGCTTGTGTCAAGTTGACATAAAATTAGCTAACACATGTAGTATGTGCACGACATGTGATGTGTGGGATGTGATACATATACTGAGGGGTAGTATGTTTTTGAGTATATGTGGTATGTGCAGACGGAGTGTATTTTGTATATGTGTTATGAGTGTGTGTATTGTGTGTGTCTGGTGTGTTTGGGGTGTGTGTGTGGTTTGACTGTGGGTGGTGCGGCATGTTTGTGTGCTGTGTTGTATGTGTCTGGTATGCATGATATTTGTATGGTGCATGAGGGATGTGGTGGGCCATGTTTCCCACTGCAGCCTGTTGTGTAAGCAGGAGAGGCCCAGCAACAGCCAGCAGGGAGCCCTCTTACTGCCAAAGGTTGTCTTCTACCCACTGTCCCCAAGAGAGGAAGGTAGCAGTATAAGGACAAGAAGGAATGGCCCTGGAATACCAGCAAAGTGGGGAATTGTTAGCTGGCGGTGGTGAGGAAGGGAAGCAGCTGCTCCAGGCCAGCCTAGGAATCTGGGCCAGAGCCACCCTGGCACCTGGCCCTCCCAGTTCCAAATCTAGCACATTTTCCACTTGCTCTGGAGCTACGGCCAGTTTCCATGGAGTCTTCCATTGCAACAGGCATCATGTTCTCACCATATATTGTCAGTGCCCAGGGCACCCCATGACCTCCATCGCACAGATGGGGGTACCCAGCTGCTGTGTGTAAGTGCTTTGGGCCAGTAGAAACTCCTCCGGAGCAAGGCTGCGCTGCTTATAAGGTCTGTGTCACCTCAGCAGGATCCCATTCACATCTTCAGGAGTTAGGGAAGCTGGGAGACCAGGCTCCTCAGGCTTAACTAAGCAAATCTTACTGACACCCACCCCTAATTGCACGTCTGCTTTGAAGATAGGGCCTTTGCCACCTGCAATCTCTCTTGGCAGTTCCTGGGCTGAGAGCATCCCTTGAGGGGCCTCCCCAACCCCCCCACCATGAGGTCTGGGACCCTGGAAGAACAGACTTCAGTCCACTAGAGTGTGAAGCTCCTGGTCAGATTAACTGCATCTTGCGTCTACAGGTATAATTTTCCCTCCTGCCTTGGGGGCTTCCTGGTCAGTTCCCGCCCTAGATGAGCGAGTGGCAGGAGGAATGAGCTGTGTGGGTCCTGGGCACTCCAGCCTATGCGTGGCAGTCCTGGGCCTCTACCATAACGTGCTGGGGTGCAGAGACGAGAAGCCCACCTAGCTTATTTGCAAGATGAAAGATGGAGAGCCTAGTCCGTAGCTATAGGAGGAAGGGGGGAAGGGCACCCCCACTGTGGCCTCTCTCCACAGTCCCTGGCTCTGAAACCTGGCAGGGTTTCTCTGTGGGACTTGCTGCATTCTGGAATCAAGAGGCCTTGAAATAACATGTTTTCCGGAAAAGTACCTTCCTTAGAGGAAACCACTTGTTCCAAGGAATAGAAAAGGGTCATTGTGTCTTGCCAGGTCCCCATTCCTGAGGTCATGACACTTGAAAAGGCAGACACAGTGGGAGACATAGAGGCCTACGGCCCTCCCCACGCTCCCACCCAGATGCCCCCATTCAACACATCTGCAGTTAGAAGCACCTCAAATGCTAACAGGAGGGGCTGACCGGCACATCCTAGCAGCCATAACCATCCACAGCAGGGAGCCTTCAAAACAATGAGGCCAACTTACACTCTGGACACGAGATCATTCATCACAAGCCAGAGGCAGACTGTGGCAAAACCTGACTTTCGGTAGAATACATTTCTCTATATAGATGATGCGGAGAACCCTAGGCCCTGGTGAACGACTGTCTGGGTGAGTGAGGTCGTGTGTTTCATCTCAAGCAGCTCCCCAAAGGCCCAGGTGGTAGAAGCTCGCTCCTCAGGGCAGCGCTCTTGGGTCCCCGGGGACCTGTTTTTGAAAGGCCTCGTGGGATCTGGGCTTTTCCTTATCCCCTGTTACACCTCCCAACAGTGAGATGGGTGGTTTTGTTCCACCATGATGTGAGGCCTCAAGACAACACAGGCCTAAAAGCAACAGTGTTGACAGCTCTCAGAGGACTGGACTCTTCAAACCTGGGAGCCTTTTTTTTTTGAGACTGGGACTCACTCTATGGCCCAGGCTGGGTCTTTACCTCTTGATTCTTTACCTTGGCCTCCTGAGTTCGGGCTTACAGGTATACAACACACTCAGCTCTGAGGAGGTTTGGGAAGACTGCAGAGTACAAGGAACTGTGCTGGAACTCACTGGAGGGTTCAGAGCACAGACGACAGATGCTAATCAGTTGACCTTGAAATAACAAAGTTATCTTGACCTTGTGGGAGGATCCAACACAATCAAAATCTGTTCTTTGGTGCGGAAGAGGGAGGCTGAAGAGTTGGGTCAGCACGGTGAGATGTGAGGATACAAGGGATACCAGTTTATGTGTGGCAGTTTCTAGAAGCGGATGCAAGCAGTAACCAACCACTCACTCCCGTCACCCCTGGAGCCACCAGCCAGGAATGCAGCCTGCCACACCCTTTGTAGCTGAAGTGTTTGTTTGCTTGCTTGCTGTTAAATCTTAAAAGTTGTTGGTTTTTTTTGTATTTCTTATTTTCCAGATGCCATTTAAGCATCATAGATAAGATAGGGAATGCCACTTACAAATGTTTACTCTTGTTTGGTTTTACTCAAGTGGTAGGAACTCGAACAAAAATATTTGATAGTTCGTATGGCTTCAAATGTAGAACTTTTTTCTCATGAAAGATGTTTTTTTTAAAAAAATAAAAATGATGTTTGTTTTAGAACTAATTTTATATTTATTATTTGGGATGGAGTCTTGCTATGTAACCCAGGCTGGCTGTGATCTCACTGCAACCCTCCTGTCTTAGTTTCCCAGTGCAGAGACGATAGGCATGTGCCCTCTAAGCAAAGCTTAAGATGTTGAGAGGTATCACCTATTATTCCCGCCTGTGTCTGTACAGAATACAGTCATATATTTCTCTATTGGTGGAATCTTGTGCTCAGTAGCACAAACCAAGATGGCCTTGAATCAGCTCCAGCAGTTGGTCCTATTCTTGCTGCTGAAGCAGGTAGTGTGGACGTAGGTCTGAGCACTAAAGAGGGCTGTGAGCTTGGGGGATGAGGGCTTTGGACCATCATGGGGTGAGGCTAGGAAGAGAGGAACTACACCCCCACGGAGCAGGACAGCGCGGTGGTCATGCCCTGGGCACTGGGAAGTATGTGCATTGAATACCCCAGCTGTATCCTATGGAAACAGGATACATGAGTGCAAACGTGTAAATCCAAAGGTGTGCTTGGAGTATTGTTTTAACTGCAAATACTGTAAAGATCCAAGTGTCCATCAGTAGGGAAAGACAGGAGCAAATTATGATACAGCTACAAAGTGGAATAATAAAGACACGAGCTGCTGGCCACAATAAATACAACCATGGCGTCAGAAAAGACAGAAAAGACAATCAGGTGCGGGAGCACTGCTTGTCATCCCAGCACACGAGACAGGAAGATTAGGAACTCAAGATCACCTGGCTGCGTTAGTGAATTTGAGACCAGTCTCAAGAACCAACCAAGAAGCCAAGCAACAGCAACAACAGAGACTGAAAAACAGAAATGAAAAATCCTCCTCCATAAACAGTAAAAACGAAGCCTCCTAATTTAGGGGCCTGAGGCGATAGCTCGGCGGTTAAGAACTCTTGAGAGAATGCCAGCTCCGTTCCCAGTACCCAGATGGCAGCTCGCAACCGTCTGTAACTCCAGGATGCATGCAATCCTCTGACTGCCTCCACCCCCTGCACACACATGGTACATATACATACACTCAGGCACACACACTTTGCACATAAATATTTTTAGAATTAAACTTCCTAACTTACACATTACATTTGCGCTTGTGTGACTCTGGAATAAAAGCTCAGAAAGGTGTGGTGGTGGCAGGTAGCAGGTTTGGACGGAAGAAACTGTAGGGACCAGCCATGAGCAGGCTCAACAGAGACCCCCCCAGGCACCACCCAGGAACAGACCATCCAAGGGTAACAGAAACTTCCACTTTGGTACCTTATTTGAACAAGCATGTTTAGCTTTTTATTGTGTGCCATAATTTTAATTAATTATTTATTTATTAATTAATTTTAAGAGATGATCTCTCTCTACATATCTTTGGCTGTCCTGGAACTCACTTGGTACCATGCTGGAGAACATGGCTGAAGACATAGCTCTCTCCCTGGAAGCCAGGAAATAAAAGATGAGAAAGAGGGCCAATGTCCTGATATTCCCTTCAAAGACATATCCCCAGTGACCTCACCTCCTTTGGTGAAGCTCCCCACCCCCCAAGGGATCCACTGCCTTCCAATGGCACTGGTAAGCAAGCCCATAACATGTGAGCTTTCAATGCGCAAATGTCAGATCGAGGTTACGGCACAAATGCTTCTTCCCAACAGGAAGTTATGCGGCCACAGTGATGGGCTGTGGAATAGGGACTTGATGTCTTGCATAAGCCAGCTTTCCAGGTCTTCTACTTGTGCAAAACCATCCTCCCACCCACACCCCGTGCCGTTTCCTTAGCCCCCTCCACAAGCCTACATCTAGTATTTGTATTAACAACAATTTACAGGGGGAGGAAATAGACCTAGAGACTCCAAAGGCCAAGCCCCCAAAGATGCTCAGCAAATTGGTGCAAAGTCAAGGTCAGAATTAGTCTCTTTATTTTCTGTCTTTCAGATGGAGGCTCATTTCTGTCGTTCTCACTTCTTAAAGAAAGGTCCCCCAAAACACAGGGTCTCAAAGCAACAACAGAAGCAAAGAAAAGCAAAACTCCAGCTTCCCTCTTTTCTACTGGATTTCCAAGGTGGGGCTTTTTGTTTTGGAAAAAGTTCTGCCACTATAAAAGACACAGGACTCAGGAGAATGTTTCCAGATTCCGAGCTGAGCTGGGCGTGGTGGGGCGTGCCAGCAATCCCAACTCTTGGGACCCAGGCTGGAGGAGCAGTTAAGTGAGACCCTGTCTCAAAAAACAAAACAGGCCAAGTGTGCATGTACAACTTTAATCTCAGTACTCAGAAGGTGGAGGTAGGAGGATCGCTTTGAGTTCCAGGCCAGCCATGGCTACATAATGAGACCCTGTCTCAAAAACAACACCACCACCACACACACACAAGTTCAAGAAAAATAAAAAGTTAGAGGCTAGCCTGGACTATATGAGACTATCTCAAAACCAGGGGAGCAGAGGAGGGGGTTTACATAAGATAGATGCAAATTTTAGATGTTTACTTAAAATTGAGTGGTGGTGGCGCACACCTTTAATCCCAGCACTTGGGAGGCAGAGGCAGGTAGATCTCTGAGTTCGAGACCAGCCTGGTCTACAAGAGCTAGTTCCAGGACAACTAGGACTGTACCATAGAGAAACCCTATCTCAAAAAGAAAAAAAAAGTTCACTTAAAAATGGGGAAAGATCAGGAGGCAGAGGCAGGTGGATCTCTGTGTACTCAAAGCCAGCCTGGTCTACAGAGCAAGTTCCAGAATAGCCAGGGCTACACAGAGAGACCTTGTCTCGAAAAACAAACAAACAAACAAAAACAAAAAGAGGAGAGATCTCACAAACTTTTAATATTTAAAAATAACAGTAAACCTTAAAACACGGTGCTTCAGTGGCTCGGCCTGGCGGCCTGGGTCTGTGGATTATGGCGAGTATCCCTGAGGCAGAAGTCTGTACGTTTTTAAGTGCGCCCTGACCCTCACATTAGGCACCATATTAGGAACATGTTGCTTCATAGGAGCTCATTTCCTGCTGTTATTTTCTTGACTTTTTTTGTTGTTATTGTTTTGTTTTGTTTGATATAGGGGCTCACCCTGAAGTTGGGGCTGTCCTGGACTTCACTATGTAGCCCAGGTTGGCCTGGAATTCCTGATCATCTTGACTCATACGTCTTGACTTTCTGTGTGCTAAGATTATATGCCTGCACCATCATGCCTGACTTCTGTTTCCTTTAAAATAGTGTGTGTGTGTGTGTGTGTGTGTGTGTGTGTGTGTGTGTGTGTGTGT
>LOJH01012430.1:4785-18009 GCA_001685095.1 Ellobius talpinus
ACCATCTGGAAAGAGGTCTGGTGCCCTCTTCTGGCCTGCAGACATGCACACAGAAATAAATAAATGTTAAAAAAAAGAGTGAGTATGGCTCTTGAAGAGGACCTGAGTTCAGTTCTCAGCACCCATGCGCTATGGAACACATCCACATTGGATGGAACCCCAGCTCCCAGGGCTCCATCACCGGTGGTCTCTGCAGGCACCTGCACTCATGTGCACAGACTCACATCATACACATACATGTAATTTAAAACAAATTTTAAAAATAGGGGCTGGAGAGAAGCTCAGTGATTAAGAGCACCTGCTGCATCTGCTGAGGACCTGGGTTCTATTTCTAGCACCCACTGGTGGTTCCACAAGCCTCAGTAGCTCCAGTTTCACAGGATGTGGTATCCTCCTCTGACCTCCTTGAGAATTAAGCATGCGTACACGATGCTTACTTAAGCAAAGACAAAACATGCTGTTCTCGTAATCCAGGATGATAGATAGGCTTTCTAGTCTATCTTTGCTGGGCATTGGTGGCACGTGCCTTTAAAGTACTCAGGAGGCAGAGGCAGTCAGATCTCTATGAGTTCAAGGCCAGCCTGGTTTATAGAGCTATTTCTAGGACAGTCAGGGCTACGCAGAGAATCCCTGTCTCAAAAAAACAGAAAACAAAAAGAACAACAACCAAACAACCAAAACCAATGCGATGGAGTGCAAAGAAGGGAGGGACAGTGGGGACCAAGTCACATGACAAGTGTAGGTGCAAAGAAGCGGACCGGTGAGCTTGCCTCCTGGTGGCCATTGCACCCAACTACCAATTCAAAGTCTTTTGCTTGAAGAACCAGAAGATGGACTTTGCGGATGATAATCTGGACGCACTCTCTGCACATTCTGTTCTGATTTTTTGCATCGATGCTGCAGCTGAAATGTGTGCCGCCCACCATCGATTCTCATTCCGTGGCAGGAAGTCTTTCGCTTTGTTTAGAAGCTTTCCAGTGAGAATCACAGGCAGCACGAGTCACCGTTCACCTGTGCCGTCCTCTCTCCCCGCCTCCAGCCATGTTCGCTTAGCAAACCATGGCTGTGCCGCAGTTCTGCCTTGCCTGCCCCGGCCTCCTCCCGCATTGTTAGCTACCATCACTGGGGTGCATCCAATCCATCTCCATGACTTATGTCTCTTCCTGAACCTAAAGATCCAACATAATCTATTCCTGCTGGTGTCTCAACCTGAAGGACTCCCAGCCACCTCCCAGCCCTCATTTTTCCCGCACCCTGCTGGGCTCTACAGTTCCTGCAGTCCTCTCAGAACCGTACAACCGTCTCCGACAACCCCCCCCTTCCCAAACCAGAGGCCTACAGCTTCTGTGTGTGATCACCTGTCTCTAAACTCCATCTCTTTCTTTAGCTAAATCCCTCCCTAATTTCCCATAACTCAGAGAAGGGCAACATTTCGGACAAAGTCTATTCAGGTTTCTTTTGGGCTCTTAGATTAGGTGGCTTTCTCTTGGGGTTTCCATGTGCCTGTCCAGCCCCTGTACCCCACCATCACTGACCCTTTCAACACTCCGGCCTTGTCTGGACTGGATGCCATCTCAGGCAACTTCCGTTGCTCACTGGCCAGTTCATTTCTAAGTCGTCCCGATAACTATGTCCCGTTTTCTCTAGTGATCCCTTGCACTCCATGAGGGTTTTTTTATTTGCCTGTTTTTATTTTTTCAAGGCAGGGTCTTGTTCTCCACTGATTTAGCCTCCAGAACACAACCCTCCTGCCTCGGCCTTCTGGGTGCTGGGATTACAGGCATGCATAGACATACCAAGCTATTCCACATGGTCTTAAAGAGCTGCTGGGTGGTCTCCTGCTAATGCTTCCCCTACAAAACTGGGCACGTGACCAGCTGGGTTACTTACAGCCGCCCACATCCTCAGCAACCATGCTTCCTAGACCATCAGTTGGACTCGACAGCATCTCCCAGGTATGTGAACTAACCCATTCCCTTTCAATGTGTGTTGGGCCCACTGGGTCCCTGCCACTTACAGCTACAAGAGCCCCAACTGAGAGGGAACTCCATAAAAGCTTGACAAAGACACTAAGAAACTAGGTGGGCCATCTCCCGGGTCTTCTGCCTGTCCTGTTCCCTCGGAGTGTGGGGAAGCATTTCTGAATGCTTAGGAGGAGTCCATCTTCTGCTTGCACTATGGTTCTTGTCTGAACCCTGCAGTTACCACGGATCCCAAGCAGCCTGCGATGCACTGTCTCCGAATCTCCCTATGTTCAGTCTGCAGGTTTCTGCATATACCTCACCTGCATCGCCCTTCTCTCCAAGGGCTCATCCCCACCCACTCTGACTGATCCCATCTCCTTACAAAGCCTTCTCGCCCACTCCGGAGGAGCCCAGCCATCTCTTTTGCCTTTATCGTTGCTCCTAAGACAGCCGCGCTGAATCACAGCCACGTTGACTCATCCTCCTTCCTCTTCTGGCAGGGTCCCATGAGGCCGAGCTCTGCTCCGTAGCCACCTTTGCAGAGGGGGCTCCATACACCCACAGCACCCTGTCAGCAAGCACGTGATGAGAGGGAGCTCTCTCCGGAAGAGGCTTCATTTCCTCCTCCGGGCCCTTCACACCCCGAGGTTTCAGGTTTCAGAAAAGAGGCGAGCCTTGTGACACTTGCCAAGACACTCTTGAGGAATGGAGTGCGGTCACTGTGCACATTGGCTTCTGGGTCCTTAGTGACATGTCCCTATTCCTTTACTGAGCTCTGGACACCCCTGAGGGTCTCAAACATTGGGCCCCATCTTCTCTGGTTTCCCACAAGAAGCGATCTAAAGACTATATGAGAAGAAAGGCCATTGGAGGGCTTCTGTCTTTCATCCATGTGATAAGTCCTAGGGGCCATGGGGTGCAGGATGAGCATCAGAGCGGCCAGCCAGAGAAGAGGCCCGAGGAGACTGTGCTGCATGCATGCAAACATGGCATGATTCTGCCCGCATGAGGGTTCCTCACACCAGTGACAGACAAGGCGGAGGAGTGCTCACCAGCAGAGCATCTGGACTCTACAGTAGCTGTGTGGCCTTAAGCAGCTCGTTTTCTCTCTGTCTCTGATGCACTTCACTGACATAATCTGTAAAATCAGATTGAAAGTAGCACGCACTTCCCGGGATGGTTATGAGGAATAAATGGATGACTTTATACAGCAGGCAGCAACGGCTTCATAATTGCTTGTCTATATAACAGTAGGGCTCTGCATGCTGAAGCTCAATAAGCAGACCTTTTAATAAAAGGACTCCACTATGGGTTTGTGGAAGTGGAGTACAAACGGTTATGGAACTACTTGGAGTCCAAAGAATATGGTGAAATTACTCATATTTCCACAAGAGGGCACTCTACTTAACCCCACTGCTCCCATGGCATGATGGAACCCATGGAACACCATCTCCTTTGCTCTACATGGGCATCTTCACCAAAGTTGGACCAATCCGGGTCCCAAGTGCTTGACCATGGCTGAACGTTCTTCTGCGTGATGATCAATAACTCCTATAGAGACACCTCCGGACTCAGCCTGTGTGTACCCTGGAGTACACACTCTCCCCCGCAGCTGACCCAGTTTTTCTGAGTGTCCAGCAGGGCTGTCCGTATACTGGAGAGGACATCAGCTGTTTCCACACCTGGACCTGCTGGTTTCTCATCGTCCCCCTCCCACGCAGAGAGTCAGGGGTCTCTGCTGGCCTTACCTACGAGGTTCTCATAATTCGGATCCTTGGCATCACAGACATGGCTCCTGCTTCCCCGAATGCCTGACCCTGACCACAGTCTGGGAATGGTCTCCTGAGTGTAGCACTGGCCCCCCTGACTTTCCAGAGGGACCTGTGAGAGGGGTGGGGGTAGGAGTGGGGGGAGATAAAAACCTTAACCTGCTGCCAACAGGCTTAGGGCAAAAGTGGGGTGCAACAGTCAGGCCTAGAGACTGATGGAGCAGAAAACGCATACCTGACAAGGGACCCTGCTGCTCCAGGGTCCCCCTACTGAGTAGGAGAGATGGTGGAAGACAGGGAAGGAAGGTCACACAAATTCACCTCCCACAGAACAAGCCCAGGATCGCCTCTCCTGAAGCGTGCATCCAGGAAGGGGCAAACCCACTGCTACTCTCCTGATCCTTCCACAGGCCGGCAAATGTGGAGGACGGAAGGGTCGAGGGAAGAGAGCCCAGGCCCCACCGCTCTCATTGCCTCCCTGAGAATGGGTGTCTGGACGCTAAGCTGGGAAGGGTGGTGCAGGGTAAATGAACAGAAAGAGAGAGAGCTAAGGGCCCTGAAGGCTGCAGGTGAGAACTACACCTAGTTCCAAAAACATGACTGAGAGTTTGGTGGGGGCAGAAACAGATAAGACAGACAGAGTGAGCTGGAGTCCATCATCACCCCTGACAATGATGGGATCCTGAGAGATGGTGGTCACTGTCCCCAGAAAAGATACTCTCCATGTTGTGGCTGATTGATCCCCTTCTGCAGTTACAGAGCCCAGGACTATGGAGAGTCTTGCCCCATTCACCTCAGAGAGGAAGTTCTGGAGAAACCGGAAGGCCCCTGCCAACAAAGTTGGAGGTCAAGGAGTAGAAATGGTCACTTGCTTTTAGAGATCTGTAATGCCGGCACTACAGGTCAGTACGCAAGCCGGGAACTAGGCTGGAGACTTAAAAACACACGCACACAGACAGACAGAGACACGGGGACATGGGTCATCCTTGATACAAGAATGCCAAGTTTATTGTGCTCAGGGGCAGCTTATATAGGGCTCTGGCTACACCCCAGCTCTCAGGATCTTTCAGTCCCAGGCCCACCAGAAATCACTCTCCTGCCATCAAGGCCTCATGCTCAGAGCAGCTGCAGGCACAGATAAACAAGTTGTTTTGCTCAGTTCACTCGGGCAGGCAAATGGTTTGAGGCAGGCAAAGAAAGTGAAGGGGCCAGGGGCCTGCAGCCCCCAACAGACATCACCTTCAATGCATAGCCCGGGGTACACATGGGAATGTTGCTGTGGGACAAAACTTTTTGGGGGAGATGCGACAAACCTGTCTAGTCAGCCTGGATAGGAAGCCCACAACAGACTAAAGTAGAGGTACCACTAAAATTCAACTTGATAAACCATGAGTGTTATTGGGGTTACTGCCAGGAACGTGGGTGAGGGTTACTCAAAGATGGGTGAATCACTAAGGCCCACCCCAGCATGGGCGACAGCACACGAACTGGGAACCTGGAGGCCACTGCACAGCCTGAGGCAGCTCAACAGGCTGGAGAGTGTCCTTTCCCGGTGCCTCAGTTGGTCCAACCTCCTGGCAGCACGGCTAGGGTTTCTGCTTCTTCCGGGGAGCTGGTCTGGTCTCAGACTCTTCTTCCCAGCTTCATTTGCCTGAGAAGAATTCTCAGTTTTCACTGTGTCCTCTGCAGGGAGGGGTCTTGTGAACCTGGCCAGTTTCAGGGACTTCCTGAAGCCATTTTGAGTTGTTTGCCTTCCTGCTCAAGGAGATTTCTGGAGGATGGGATGTTTCAATCTGGGAGGAAACTGATTTTCAACAGGTGTTACTGGAGAGGGCATGTGATCAGGACACCCAGACCCTAAGGGGGCTGCAGCACCCAAACGAGGACACTGCTTCTAGGAGCAAGGAGAGGGGCTCGAGGACCATAGCCTAGAATCATTCCTGTTTCTGTCTCCACCAGGAAGTCCTGCCCATACTTTCTGCCTAGTTACTGGCCATTCAGCTTTTTATTACACCGATCAACAGCAATACATCTTCACATAGTGTCCAAATATCCCACAATGCACATTTCTCCTGAAAGCAGGCACACCCAGACAATTTCCCTCTAGGCTGTCAGTATTTTTTCTGCAGTTGCAGAGGGAGGACAATGAAGATGCTGGACTGAGAAAGACCGTCACACGGTGCCCAAGAGACTGCTAGGGAAATAGGTACTTGTGGAAGCAGTCAGGGGCCTCCATCTCTATCCCTGCAGGCATTGACCCATAATCATATGGGTATTGGTAGAACTAACTGCCTGGGAGCCTTCCGAAGGCAAGTCTGGGCTCATGGTAGCCCCACTCCGGCTTTTGTAGACAGAAAGACCACCTTTCAGGGGCCTGCCCACCCTGGGCTCGTATTCTGGTGAGGAGGTTGAGATGAGTAGGGAGCACCACAGACCAATAACAGAATCCTGGGCTGGGACGAGCATTGGCCTGGGCAGCAGGGCTCTTGCTGTCTAGTTTTTGCTAAAAAGAGATGGCCGTGTGTAACAGGAAGTCTGGCACAGGGTTAGCAGAAACCCCAGGCAGGGGGGGCTCCCTCAGTCAAGGCAAGTGGTCTCAGACGTCAGTGCAACTCCTAATTCAGTGGTCAGCTATCACATCTTAGGTCCCTGGAGTTAGAGTGCAATCAGAGCTTGAGGGGTTGGTTCGCCATTGTCTCAGAAGCTATGACCTGCGATACTCCAGGAACCTGTTCCCTGCTCCTTATACTTCTTTTCCAGATGAATATGATCCCTGTTACAGAAAAGAAATGCGAGGCTTGAAAAAAACTTCAGTAACTCGACCAAGCAAGGAATCAGTTAATGCTAATAAATAAATAAATATTCATCTGTTAGCAGGTTATATGAACTTGGGTTCATATGTTTTGTTCCACTCAAATGTTTGGGGTGTGTGCGTGTGAGTGTGCACATGAAGGTGCATATGTAGGTATGTGCAAGTGGGTGCAGGTGTCATCAGAGGCCAGAAGGCGCCAACCCCCAGAGCTGGAGCCACAGATGTTGTGAGCCACCTGATACGGGTACAAGAAACAGAACTCAGGTACTCTGAAAAAGTAGCAAGTGCTCTTAAACATCAAGCCATCTGTTTGTTAGTTAGTTTCCTTTGAGACAGGGTGCTATGTATCCCAGGGTGGCTTCAAACTTACTATGTAGCTGGGATGACTTTGAAGTTCTGATCCCCCACAAATTAAAAAAAATACAGACAACATCCAGGATTGGTGCACACCTATAAACCCCAAACTTTACACTGAGGCAGGAGGATTGCCACAAGTCAAGCCAGCCGGGGTCACATGAAGAGTTTCAGCCAGCTTGGGCTAAATAGTAAGACCCTATCTAAAGACAGACAGACAGACAGACCAGGTGTACCTATACACCATTCTAATTCTGGCACCCAGAAGCTGAGGCAAGAGAATCCACGTGTGTTAAGACCCTGCTAGGCATGGTGGTGCATGCCTTTAACCCCAGCACAAGGCCCTAGGTTCAAGCCCCAGTCCCTACCAGGACACAGCAAAACCTAAGCAAAACTATGCTTTCTTTCTTTTTTGGGGTGGGGTGGTTTTGAGACAGGGTTTCTTTGTATAACAATCCTATCTGGCTTTGTAGACCTCCTGGCCCAAAACTATGCTTTCGAAGCTCCTTATGGTACACACTCCACTTGCCTTTAGGAAGTGGAGGCTGGTGGACAGCCCACGTGATCTGATTGTCCAGGAACATTGGTGTCCAGCAGGGAGAAACTCCTGCTATCTCTGCTGTTTCCAGAAGGCGTCACACCCACCTCTAAACACCAACTATCCGCTTCCCACGTCACATGCTCTGGAGAATTCTGAGTCTGAGAACCTAGAACCTATTTGGGGAAAAACAAAGATGGAGGGCCACCAGGAAAAGAGCACAAGAGAAGTCGGGTCATCACTGAGGCTTTTACTCAGGCCATCCCTGGGAAGTCCCAAGTCACTGGCAAAGATGCTGGGATAGGAACAAAGAGAACATCTGAGCAGGAACTGCGGACTTGAGGGACGTGTCCGCTGTCCATGGTTCTGGCCAGCCAAGGGCTGACTCTAGCTATGCCCTGAGGCTCAACCATTAAGAACCCGGGGGAGGACTCATCTTCTAGCCCGCCACACAAACTTCATCTCCCCAAGACGCAGCATCCTGAGAGTCGCATACTGGGCTGAGCTTGATGGGGAGGTGAGTCAATTACACAGAAGGCCAAAGAAGAAGGTGCTAGTGGACTTCAAAGAAAGGGCACCCACCCTTGACACTGCCCGGAGGACCAGGATCCAGAGCTGGATAGCCCGAGACCTAGGATAGAACCAAACATGACTGGAAAACAGGCAGAAAAGGAAAAAAAGTCAATAAAATGAGTTCTAATTCCTAATGATATTCTGCTATTCTCACAGATTGTTGCCCAGCCTAGTTGTCATCAGAGAGGCTTCACCCAGCAACTGATGGAAACAGATGCAGAGACCCACAGCCAAACATTAGCTGGAGCTCAGAGCATCCTGCAGAAGAGGGGGAGAAAGGATTATGGGAGCCAGAGAGTTCGAGGACACCACAAGAAAACCCATGGAATCGAGGCCAGCCTGGTCTACAAGAGCTAGTTCCAGGACAGCTAGGGCTGTTACACAGAGAAACCCTGTCTCAAACAAACAAACAAAAAAGGAAAACACACAGAATCAACTAACCTGGGCTCTTAGGGGCTCACGGAGACTGAACCACCAACCAGAGAACTTGCATGGGGCCGAACTAGGTCCTCTGCATGTAATGTCATAGTTGTGTAGCTTGGTCTTCTTGCAGAACTCTTGGCAGAGGAAGCAGGGGCTGTCTCTGACTCTGTTGCCTGCTCTTGGGATCCTTGCCTCCTACTGGGTTTCCTTAATAGGAAAGGAAGTCTTACTGCAATGGGATAGGCCATGACACTGATAGACATGACTGGCTTGAAATCCAACATTACAAAAGGCGGCAAAGACAATGGGAAAAGGAACAACATCTTGTTGGATTATATATATATATCACTTTTTAAAAGATTTATTTCATTTTTATTTATATGTATGTGTGTGTTTATGCGCACATGCAGACAGGTGTCCATGGAAGCTAGGGGAGGATGCTGGATCCCTGGATCCAGAGTACAACTGGCTGTGAGCTGTCTGGTGTGGCTGCTGAGAATGGAACTCTAACTGCTCTTAGCTTCTAAGCAGCTATCAGTCCCAAGAATGTTCTAATCCTGAGAAAATATGCCTATAGAAATTCTGTAACTGATGTCATTACAATTTTTCTTATTTATGTGCATTGTTGTTTTTCCTGCATGTGTATCTGTATAAAAGTGTTGAATCCCCTGGAACTAGAGTTATAGACGGTTGGGAGCTGCCATGTGGGTGTTGAGAATTGAACCCAGGTCCTCTGGAAGAGCAGCCACTGCTCTCAACGGTTGAGCCATCTCTTCACTCCACTCTAGGTCATTTTAGAGGGGAGAAATATTGTCATCTTCTTGACCCAAGGAATTAGTGGTCTGGAGGAGGCCATGAGCCAATGAATTCAGTTAATTTGTCAGCTTTTGTTGTTTTTGTTGCTATTTTGTTTGTCCAAGACAGGGTCTTGTGTAGCGCAGGATGTCCTCAGACCCACTGCTGGAGTTGACCTTGCGCTTCTGATGCCGCTGCCTCTACTTCTCGAATGCTGAGATTACCAGCCTGTGCCACCACTCCTGATTGATTGGGTGCTGAGGAGCGAACCTGGGGCTTTGCCTGTGCGAGGTAAGCGTTCCACTCCCTAAGCTCCATCATCAGCTCCTAACTCGATGTCTGTTTGAGAACTAGAAAGCCACTCCCAGTCCTACGGCATAAAGTTCCCATCTACCTATTTCAGAATAAACAGTACAGTGAAATGCCCTCAGGAAATGAAGGTATTAACAAACATCTCCTGCTTGTTTGGGATAAAATGTTTTTATGCTTTTGGCTCACTCTAGTGCCATCCAGTGACAATCATAACAGGCAGCTTTTATTTCAAATCTTGTAAAAAAAAATCTCCTGTCATCCCAGTACTGGGGAGACAGGAAGATAGTGAGATCAAGGTTGGGTGGCTACATAGCAAGACCCTGTCTCAAAAAAAGAATGCATGGTGTTTTTAGTCATATCCAAATGTTAGGAGCTCCAGTCAGTAAGGCAAGACAAACAAAAGAGGAAGCTGTGGAGGATAGCTCAGCGGTGGCCGGCTTTCCCAACACAGCAGGCCCTGGGTCTGAGCTCTAGCACTTAGAGAGAACAGGGAGGAAAGATGGGGAAAGGCAGCACAGTGGCACACGCTTATAATCCCAGCATTTAGAAGGTGGTTGAGACAAGATGACCACGAGTTCAAGGCCACCCTCACACACCAAATAGTGAAGCTAGTCTTGTCTCAAAGGGAGAAAGGATGCTGGGCAGAAGAAGAGGAGGAGGAGAAAAGGAAAGAACTCAACTTCCCACATGACAAGCTTCCTCAGGAGAGAGACACATTCTGCCAGATTGCCATTCTCAGTCCCCACTCCCTCTGAGGGTTGGAGGCAATTCCCGTGGGATTGGGGTGCCCCTACTCTCTGCAAGGGAATATGTCAGGGCCCAGGGCCTACTAGAGCGGCTTTCCCTTGGTCCTAGCCCAGACCTGTGGTGCCCTTCCCAGACAGTAAGTGTCCCCTCCAGCAGGTAACTGAGCTAATGCACGTGGATCCCATTCTACATCTGGACATCCCTGTGTATTCAGAGACCGGTAACCTCTGGGGACTTGGGGGGTCAATGCTGCATACACAGGCATTGAGCCAGAGACAAAGACCACAGTCAGAGAGGTGCAGTCCCCCAGCTGAGCCTCTGATCCTCAAGACCTGGCCCTCCATAGGTGCACCAGGCTACCACAGAGGGCAAAGCAGTGGCTGCCCCTAGAGGGGGAGTCTCCACCCAGAGCTTGCATACTTGCACACACCTGGCACACAGACTCCGGTTACATCCAACTCAGAGTGTGATGGCTGAGGTATGATGGTACGGGGGTCCACTTCTGTCCGGCTTCAACTGCCATATTTGCCATCTGGAATTTTCTATCTCCTTGTACAAATACCTTCAAAACACTTTTGGAAAAAGAAAAAAAAGAAGAACCTGACTCTTCCTTTGGGTCCACAGACAGCTAGGGGAAGGAAGGGAGCCTGGAGTCTGCTCCTCACCTTTACTCAGGCTCACCTGGTCACCTTGGGACCTCTTTATCTCTGAGGAATTGTCCCCTAGAAACAGGTGGCACCTAACCTCATTCTTCCTTAAGGCTGTAGGCACAAAGATAAGGATGGCCAGGCATCTTACACTCTCTAGTTCCAGACCCCAAAAGGCGCCAAAAAGTCTCCAACCACCTCCCAAACCTGCAGTGCAGCTTGGATTCTGGCAACAGTAGAGCCCTGAAGGACAGACTACCACCCCATGAGGTCCCCAGGAAGAACAATTATATACACCCCAGGGACACTGCACCTGGACTCAGAGTAATTAGCTCTGGAAGATCAGATTGTCCCCTCAGGCAGTGAGGACTTCACCAGGTTGTAAAAACACAGCAGAAGCTGGGGGTGGTGGCAGAGGCAGGTGGTTCTCTGTGAGTTCGAGGCCAGCCTGGTCTACAGTGCGAGTTTCAGAACAGCCTACACAGAGAAACCCTGTCTCAAAAAATACCAAAACCAGAAACAAACAAACACAGCAGAAGCTGGCCAGCCAGGCCACCTTGGCCAGGAAGCCTTAACTGTGCACACGTCTTGCTCATGCCCCAATTCTCCTGCTTTAACCCAAAACTCAGTTTGTGAAGTTGAGTGTGGGGGGGTGCCCAATCGCTTTGTCTGTTCCCTTTCTCAGTGTGTTCACTGATTAAATCTCTCTCTCTTTTCCCCAAGTTCACCCTTTCATTGGTGTTTTGGGATGAGGGGCTAAGCACAGCCTGTTGAGGTTGCTGGGCCAAGAGTCTGGGACCTAAAAATTAACTTGGAGCACTCTTGGAGTGGAAGTGTGTCCTGCTTTATCTGCCTCACCGAAAGCAAGTTCAAAATTAGGCTATAAGGTTAAATTTGGGTCTCAATTCCAGTATGTGATGGGTTCTGTGGCTCAGGAGAGATGTCCTCTTCTGAGGGCTCCGTGGGTGGAGGGTCCTCCCGGCTCAGCCTTGCCAGAGCCCTGTTTCTTGGCAGTGAGAAGCCCTAACTACCCTCCTGCTGCTTCCAGATGTGGTTGGGGTCACCCCTGCCTTCAAGAACTTGAGTGCTCTGAGCTGTGCCCGGGCCGAAGTTGTCTGACTGGGCATTCATAGGAATATGGGCTATATGTAGTTTCTGTCACTTAGCCGTGTTGGTCTCAGCTTGGAGTGCTTTGAGAGTGTGTGGCAGAATTGCGCATTTCTAGAGTGCCAGGCGCCCTCTTGAGGATTCTTGGAGAATTGCATTGTGTGTGTGCGCGCGCGCGCGCGTGCGCGCGTGTGCACATGTGTGTTTATACACGCACACGCTATCCTCTCGGTTTTTTTCTCCTTCCTTCACTGTCCCGGCCCTTCCAGTTCATTCTTCCACCCATACCCTTCCACCCCCCTTTCTTCCTGGAGACGGAGTCTTCAGTTTGAGGTACCTCTCTTACTAAGAATCCAATATGCACCAGATTCTGCCCTGGCACCAAAAGGCTTTGGTGGCACAGACTTGAAATTGCCTATGCGAAACATCATTTCCACTTAGGATATTTTTGGCCTTTTTTTTTTGCAATTTAGGTGCCTCCAGCACCTTTTCAATAACTAAATCTAAAATGATAAACATCTCCAGCTAGAGCTGTGTGGCTGGGGTGAGGGCTGTAACACCCCCTCATGCCCATCTTCCTCCCTCTATCCTAGGATTGCCCAGGCACTTCCCCTGTGACCAGGCCCTAACCTTCCTTCCTCTTTGTCTATCCATGGAAGGGACCTGGCTTCACTCACAGCTTCGCTTCAAGCTGAGTCAAGAGTTTAGATCATTAAGTTCACATTATTCCTCTTTGCCCCAGCTGGCCCTGTCTTCCAGCCAGTCAGATCTCTAGGTCTGCTCTGAGGCCCAGCAGTGAAGAGCGCTGCCAGGACCAGACTGACAGGGGCCTGAGAGGGGAGTTCACCATCCCTCCCCGTTGGAGTAAAGAACCGACACCCTCCATGGGAATGGCTGCCCTAGGCCCTTGACACTGTCCACAGATGCATTCCAAGAGTCAAGCCATCAAGTTTCCTCATACTAGCCTGGGCTTCTGTCAGTAAAGCCCAGCAGACCCTGGCTGGACGGGGCAGTGTATTTCCATACACCTATTTTTTTAATACTTTTATTTATTTATCTTAAAGAAATCTTTATCTATCTATTTATTATGTACACAGTGTTCTGTCTTTCTGTCTGTCTGTATGCTTGGATGCCAGAAGAGGCACCAGATCTCATTACAGATGGTTGTGAGCCACCATGTGGT
>LOJH01012431.1:1912-27524 GCA_001685095.1 Ellobius talpinus
AGAGAGAGAGAGAGAGAGAGAGAGAGAGAGAGAGAGAGAGAGAGAGAAGAAAGCTTGGAAAGCAATGTCCTCAGTTCATAGCCCCAGCTCCAAGAAGTAGGCATGACTGGAGCCTGGGGAAGGGTGGTCCTACATGAAAATAGCATTTACCTGCCGAGCAAACTCTCCAGTCAACCTGAGAAAGAGGGTATCCTCCAGAGACCCCTCATCAAGCTCCAGGACTATGCCACTGGCAAGCAGGCCTTTTCCTGGAGAAATTAATTTCTGCCCCTTGGGGGACAGATTCCTTTTCTCCGGCCTGCGAATTTCAACAGTCCCTAGACATTCCCCCAGACTTTCTCTTTTGATTTATTTTTATTTTATGTGTAAGGATGTACTACTGCCTGTGTACAACCTGGGGACCAGAGGCCAGAAGAGGGTGTCACATCCCCTGGAACTGGAGTTGCATATGGTTGTGTGCTGCCACAAGGGTGCTGGGAATTGAACCCGTTCCTCTGCAAGAGCAGTGCTCTTAACCACCAAGTCCTCTCTCCAGCCCCAGACCTTGTCTATTTTGTAAGGCCTACATTTGCCCAAAGCATAGTGCCTTCATCTACTCTTCCAGTCGTGTCTTTTTTTCTAATAGCTGTCTTCTTTCCCAACACCCTAAGATTGCTACCTTTCCTTTAAGCCCTAAGTGTGTGTGTGTGTGTGTGTGTGTGTGTGTGAAGATGGCTTGCATAACAGAAGAATCAAGTGTGTTGGGTTTACTAGGGAATCTGTGTGGATTTGTGGGCTAAGGGACAGAACTGGGCAGTGGTGGTATGTGCCTTTGCCTCTAATCCCATCACCACAGAGGCAGGAGCAATCAGAGCTCTAAGTTCAAGGCCAACCTGGTCTACAGAATTAGTTCAGGACAGCCAGCACTACAGAGAAACCCTGCCTCGAAAAACCAAACCAAACCACAACAAAAGAACTGTCTGTCATTCTGTGAAACAGCTTAGCTATGAGGCAGGGGACTTATCTTCTATATGGTAGGTGCATGAGCATATGTTTGGATTACCGTATTTTTGAGAATGAGTATCAGTGATTTGGCTTATAATACATTTGTAGAAGGCAAGCACAGTGCTTTTTAAATTTAAGATTTGCTACATTTATTTGGTTTTGTGTTATGTGTACATGTGTGTGTCCATGCATAACAAAGCCCACATGTGGAGGTCAGAGAATAGCTTCTGGGCTTCTGTCCTTTCCTTCCATCATATGGACTCTGGGGACCCAACTCAGATTGTCAGTTTTGAAGGCAAGTGCCTTATCTGCCAAACCATCTCATCATGGGCTTTAATGCTGTGCTTTTATGAAAAGAGTTGTTCTTATTTGTATATGCAGATGTATATGCACCACACCTTAAAGTCTGTGTTGGAGCCTGGCAGTGATGGCTGGCGTGTGTCTTTTATCCCAGTGCACGCCTTTGATCCCAGCACTCATGAAAAGGCAGGCAGATCTCTGAGTTCCTGGCCAGCCTGGTCTGCAGAGTGAGTTCCAGGAGCCAAGGTTACACAGAGAAACACAGTCTCAGAAGAAAAAAAGAAAGTCTGTGTTTGCAGGTTCATAAATGAGCCTCTTTTCGTAAAGGGATACTGGTATATGACAACATATATGTGGGGCTTAGATGAATTCCCTGCGTATTTTTGCACATGGGGCAGGTTCTGCACACAGCCTGGAAGTGCAAAGGTGCTAGCCTATTTTCTGTGTCCTCTAAGGAGCCTCCAAACTAGATTCACACACACCCCCATTCCCAGATTTTGTCCTAGTTCATACAAGGCTACAGTTTGAGCAGAGTGCCAGGAAAGGCGGGGCTCGGTACAGGCGAAACCCAGACAGCAGATTCCCTCCAGCAGCCTCAAGGGCCTGCAGGAGCTGTGGTGTCGCAACCAAATCGGGGCCCCTGGCGGAAGCGGAAGCCTGCACTGGGGGTGGTGAGGCGCAGTCGCGGCGTGCCAGGCTCTGGGCACCCGGCGGGGGCGTGCGCGCCACGCGCGTGCGGGGCAGACTGGGCGCCAGGCGGCACCCTCCAGGCCCCTGCGTCTGTTTACCAACAAACTGCCATCGCTCAGCAGCTACGCATTCCAACGCGCTGAATAAGCGACCGGCGATGGCGATCTGCTTTCCGAACTCCCTCGCAGAGCCCAGGCAGCGTGGAGCCGCGCGCACTGGCGCGACCCGCAGAGCGCGAACACAGGTTCTGAGTCCGTGCAGCGTCTCTAGTCACCATGTAGCTCCCCTCGCCCCTTGGCCACCCCAGGCCCAATTTCCTAGCACTTTGGAGATTGTTACCGAGATTTCCTGACTCCTCTTGTCTCCAGCAACTTGGAGTAGGCGCCGAGATGCAGGGCCCGGGGCTTGCGCACCGCACCCCTCCCGTTTCGGTGTGTGCTAACTGGGGGCGGGCCCAGCTCTGGGCCTCCCTTCATACGATAGCCAATCCCGGGTGTCTAAGTGGGCGGGGGACTCCGTGTGATCCCGGGAACCGAACCCAGAGGAGAAGATGGGGACCCAGAACTTAGGGGGAGGGGAAAAGTCACGGTGCACCCCCAAAACCTCTTTTTAGGGTGCTATCTCTCACCCAGAAGAGGCTTAGAGATACATTTTCTCTGGGATCTGAAGTGTGGGGGCGGCTTGCTGTGGGTTGGGGGGATTCATCTGCCTCAATTCTGGAGACTTTGAAAGGTGTTGGAATAGAGAGTAGACGGCGTGCAGGTCTATGACCTAGGCCCTGTGGCCGAGTATCGGCCACAATGACCTCTTTACCCCGTCCCCTTCCTGGCCGCGATGCCTCCAACGTAGTCTTCCCGGACCTCGCCCCCGCCCCGTCGGTAGTGGCTGCCTACCCGCTTGGCCTGTCCCCCGAAACCGCAGCTTCCCCCGATTTGTCCTACTCCCAGCCTTACGGCCACCTCCTGCCCTATTCCTACCCTGAGCCAGCAACCCCAGGAGACGCCTAACTGCCCAGCCAGCAACTCTCGGCGGCGTGATCTCAGCCCTTCCACCCGCCAGTTGAGCACCTGCAGGAACTTGAAACAGGTAAGTTTGGCCGCGGAGGCTCTTCTCACCTCTGGGGTCTGAGTTGTGTTTTCATAAATTTCTCCCTCTTCTGTTTACACGCGGCTAGCGGGATTCAAATGTTACTCAGATTCCACGGAATCGGCGATAGGGGGAGGGAGAAAGGATGGGGGAGGAGCGGAGGCGAGTTGATCTGGGTTTTCTTTTTAGATCCGACCTGGTTTCGCAGTTTTGTGAAGCCGGGCTGGAGGGAATCCTACCCCACCCTCTGGAGTAATGGAGTTGTGTGTGTACCTCTGTGTAACGGGAAACTATCGTAATCCAGATATGGGGATGGAGACCTAGGTCCTTTCCCGAGATTCTCCTCACCCTTCACCCCTTTTCCTTACATCACCCTTCTCGAGGTCTGGTCCCAGAAACCAGTATGCGAGCCAAACACTAATGAACAGAAATCAATTCCCAGCAAGCAAGAGATAGGTAGACAACTAGGAGGGGATCCTTCTCCTTTACTGGACTCCACCCCTTTTTTTTCTAGAAGTGCCTAACTCTGTTTGGTAGCTGGCTCCTACAGAATCTGGGTGTAGGACCCTACCAACCATTATTCAAAGAATAAAGTTACAGGCTGGTCAGCCTCAAAGCCTTTCCCTGGCCACCTCAGCCTTACCCCTAAACCATCCTCACCCTTAATTTAGGGATAGATTAGGCCCAGTTCCTGTAGTTGCCTGCAGCAAATCTGAGCTCCAGAGAAAGCACTCACTAGAAGGCCTCAGTAAAGGCAAGGGACTAGCTGGCCTTCCTAGGCCTGAGTTTTGCACAGCCGCACTGACCACCCTTGGCTGGCACTGCGAGGATGCTGGCTATCCATAGACCCAGGTGTACAGACTTCCCAGTCTCTTTGCATTGCTCCTGTTGCCCTTGGCGCGCTCCCAACCATGCACATCTGCCGGATGACTTTGTAGTCAGCCCCAAACCAAGATGTTTCTCTCTCCCCCACCGTTACTCTGACATAAATTTATGAACCCCCAGAACCGAAGTCACTTAGAACGGGGTCTCGAATTCCTTGTTTTATGTTTAGAGAAACTGAGGCAGGAAGAAAGGATGCAAATTCATTTTCCTCGAGGAATGGAGCCAGGGAAGGGGGACTTTAGGGAACTTCTTTAGAAACCCAGAAAGTTAACCCCTTCTGTTGCAGAACTCGGGGTGGGTCTCCTGGGTTGCTGGGTCTGGTTGAAGGAAAGGGGGGGAGGCAGAGTTTTTACATACCTCTTGGACTTTCTTTTTAGATATGCTAATATACACTGGGGAAGCAGAAACAGGAGGATCCTGAGTTTGAGGCCAGCCTAGGCAACTTGATATATATGGTGTGTGTGCATCTTGGGAACCTGATCTTACCTCGGGAGAACTATTCTGGCAATAAGGTAGAGTTATCAGGTCTGTCTTCCATATTCTGCTGTCCCTTGCTTGCTCCAAGAACAATGGAGTGGAAAATTCTTTCTAGTACATTCTTTACCCGGATCCAACGAAAAACCACGGACTCGGGACGCTTGCATTCACGAGCAAGTACGTCTTTAAAATAGACCTTAGCATTTCACTGTTGGAACTGTGTGGACCGCCGGTTCCTGAATGAACGATTGGAGAAAGACAGAGGGCTTGGGGTCTACTAAACCCACACTGCTGTGCAACTCCATCCCTGGGAGGCTCTTGGCTCAGAGAGAGAGGAGAGCCTCACCAATACCCCGTTAAGGCTGCGGGTGCGGCGCCCGCGCCTCCAGGAAGGCCCTGGGGACCCGTTATCGCGACCGGGGTAGATCCAGTTGTGACTTGCCACAACTAGTATGGAGAAAGGCAGCTGTCCCGGAAGGCACCTGGAAGGTGACCTGCTCTGAGAGTTCAGTAATCCAAACTGTCTTTCTTCGCGCATCACCGCTCGAACTGCACGGTCCTGGCAACCTCCGTGCAGCCAAGGAGGCGCTGGTGGTCGCTTGGCTGCCAGCCCCGGGCAAGCTGTGGAATCGAAGCGAGAGAGACTGGACAGCCTCGGGCAGGAGCGGAAACGTAATGCCTTTTTTGGGAATTGGTCGAAGGGCCCTCAGAGCCCGCAGCCCCCAAGGCCACGGATGAGAGGTGCGGGGGAGGTGAAGGCAGTGGTGACTGTGGCCTGTGGGCGGGGACCCTGACACTAGTCTAGGGATGAATGAGGAGCAGAAGCACAGAAGCTACTCCTGCCCTGGCGTGGGGGGGGGGTACGGGGGACGTTCTGCTTGCTCTTGTCTGGGGTCTTCACAGCAGACAGGCAGGGAATGGGACGAGTGTCACCAGAGCATTTTGTCATCCTAGGCAGGCATTTTGCCTCTTCATCCACCCACTACTCTCATCCTCTTGGACAGTCTCAGTATCCCATAGAATGGCACAGGTTGGAGCCCAGGTTTCAGGAACGGAAACCCAAGGCCTCAATCCTGACACCACAGCCCATAGCTGAACTTGGAGAACCTGGCTGACCGGCAGGGGCGGAGTGGAGGTTGGGGAACAGGACCAGATCCCATTTCTCTGCCCCGCAGCTGGGCCAGAAACTACCTGTATTGCGTTTGCTGCTATTCTGGACCCAAGTGGCTTCCCCTGACTTGGCCCAGAAAAAGCCTCCTCCGAGCCGGCTGTTGGAGGGAAAGAAAGGGATGGTCACTTTTACAGCAAGGTACACTAAGGGCCTTTGATATTGGTATTCAAGGCAGACTTATACAGACCCCTTTCAGAAGTCAGAGGGTACCTTTCTCATCTTTAGACCTTAGCTCAGCCCTCCACGAGTCTTTTGCCCTGGCTCTCATGGGAGCCATGGTGTTAACTTCAACAGGGCAAGAACTACAGCTTGAATCCACAAGTTGCCGGTGTAAATAGGAATTGAAAAGGCAGAGAAATAGACAGGGCTCCCCCCACCAACATGCACTGAGACCCAGGTTGATGGTGTTGGCCGCACTGGTTTTGCTGATTCCTGATGGCTTGAGCCTGTGGAAGTACCTGACTTACCTGGTCACTCCACACGCTTACAACACAGCTTTCTGCTGCCTCCCAGAATCAGAGAAACCAGTGCTGTCCCCGAGCCCTCCCAGCAGCCCCTGACCAGGAAAGCTGCACAACCTAGAACCATCTATTCCAGCCTGCAGCTGCATGAACACCTGAACCAGCGTTTCCAGCACACACAGTACTGCCCTGACTGAAAGCCCTCAGCGCAGCTTGAACTCACCCAAACCCAAGTAGGGCCAGTCCCTAGTTTCTGAGACCCCACAGAGGAGACCCATGATTCTGCTGACAGCTCTTCACGGATGTCCACAGCTGATGGGCAGCAAGGGCATATACTAGAGGAGAATTGGACACCAGAAGAGGAGGGCAACAGACCGGAAGTTGAGACTGAGGGCCTTCCAGAACTGGAGGGCTGGAGCAAAGGTTCACAAGGCTCGCTCTGTAGCTAGGTCCCTTTCCCATTCTCAACGCTTTCAGGGACACTTCTAATGTATCCTCTTTTCTTTTTCTCTCAAAGGTAAAGATGGGTTTCAGAACAAAGGCTCCAAACAGAAGAAACTCCTGCAACAGAACTCTGGGGAGCAGAAAGAAGACTTCTCTGGGAG
This sequence comes from Ellobius talpinus, assembly GCA_001685095.1. Lineage (NCBI taxonomy): Eukaryota > Metazoa > Chordata > Mammalia > Rodentia > Cricetidae > Ellobius > Ellobius talpinus. The sequence goes on from LOJH01012431.1 coordinate 8,572, forward strand.
ATCCCCCTCCCTGTCTCCCTGCTCCCCAAATCTTTCATCCCTCTGGGGTCTACCCAAGGCAGGCGCCCTGCCTACCAGTGGCCATGACAATGGCTTCAGAGCCTGGTATCAGCTCCCCAGATGTGCGGCTTCTGCCTCAGATGCTATGAGTCTAGAGAAGGGGCTGGTTAGGCTCCAACCCTCCTGTCAAGCCCAGGACCATCGCACCTGCTCTCCTTCTGGGGGGGAGGAAACCAGCTACAGATGGATTTTTCTCAAGACAAGAAGCAAAATGAGAAAAAAGAACGGAGTGGGAATCTGGATCTCCAAGCCAGTTAGCTAAATCAAAGGCTTTAATCTTTAATCTGTCCCCAGTGCTACCATGGACTGGGCATCTCCCCCTCCAGCATAAAGTTGATAAATCCTGGGTTAAATCAACAGGTGTGGATTAAGAGCCTAGGCCCACTTTAGAGAGAGCGCCACTGGCTAGAGTTTAGACTGCGATGGTCTTGCCTCTCCCCCTCTCTTCAAATGACTGCAGCCCCACCACCGCCTAGGATCTAAGCCAGGAAGAAAACAAATATTATTTCTGGCCTGCACCTTGGGCACTACCAGCCTGACCATGAACAAATCCAGAAGTGGACAGGACACAGTCTCTGTTGTAGGCCATAAAGCCTCTTTTTTTTGTCTACCAGTTATCAGTGATGGTCAGCCCATTACCTCCCTAGCTGGAGGTGCAATCCAGTGGTAGAGTAACTGCTTAACATATAAGAGGCCCCAGCACCAAAACAAAAATATGGAATGTTGGCCTGGCGGTGGTGGTGCACACCTTTAATCCCAGCACTCGGGAGGCAGAGACAGGCAGATTTCTGTTGAGTTTGAGGCCTGGTCTATAGAGTGGGTTCCAAAGCTACACAGAGAAATCCTGTCTTGGGGAAGAAAAAAAAAAGTATTGGCCTGTGGGCAATTTGTGCTTCTTTTCAATGGTCCTCTTCTCCTATATCTATCCATTTTGAGTTGATAAATCCTGGGTTAAATCAACAGGTGTGAATTAAGAACCTAGGCCCACTACCCTCCATCCTTGATACTAATGAGTCCACCTGCTCATAATCTTGGAAACCCAGAAGAAGAAACGGGACAGATTCCCTGGATCAACGCAGGCATAGGTGCCTCCAAATAATGGGGTGGGCTTAGCTCTTCAGCTCCTCGCGGTTGCCTCGACCCAAGAAACTGTTCCAATTCACCATTATTCTGTCCAGCATCCCCAGGGTCTTGCCATCTCTCAAATCACAAGCTTTAGAGATTAAAATGTATACAAAAAACAGAACAAAGAATCCCTCAGAGTCTTGGGTGTTATGTATGTTTGTATCCTCTGTTTATCCTGGTTGCTGCTGGTTGCTCATTTTTTCTCTGCCCTCTGATACAGCCTCTCCTTGACCAGAAGTCATAGACACTAGATTCTTTTTTATAGTGGTTTATTATTTTTATTTTATGTGCAATAGTGTTTTTTCCTACACGTATGTCTGTGTGAGGGTATGTGGGTGCTGGGAATTGGACCCAGATTCTCTGAAAGAGCAGTCGGCACTCTTAACCCACTGTGCCATCTCTCCAGTCCAACAGTAGAACCTTGTTATGCCTCTGCCACCAGCTAGCTATGTGGTTCTAGCTCTGGAATGTCCTAGCAGTGCTCATAGCACCATAGGAAATGAGAAGATGCTCAAAGAGGGAATGGCCACAGTCAGAGTGGCCTTTGCCAGCAGTCACCTCCTGGGCCAGCTGTGGAGGAGTCAGGCACCTCACAGCCACCATGTTCTACCTCAGTCCAGGCTCACCTTGGGAGAGCACTGAGCTAGACCCTGGAAGAAGCAAGCTGCTGGGGGTGGAATGGCTTTGGACTACAGAAAGGGATAGGGGAGGAAAAACACCAGAAGGAACTGGAATTCTCCATCTAATGCAGTCTATGGATCTCCTGCTGGGGGTCCTAGGGGTACCACCCTGGTGACAGGGACAGATGCTTCAGGCTAACAGGTGGCTAAACATGACGGGAGACAGTGTGACAAGAGGTGGAGGAAAAGCAGGACAGAGGCCATGTGGGCACCATCCAGAAGCCAGCTGGGCTAATAGGGTTAGGGCCAGGTGAGAAGGCCAGTTGGCTCCCAGAACATCAGGCCTTGGTAGCATCACGATTCACTGGGTGCCACAGCTCCCAGCACACAGACAGCATGGGAGGTGGGCTAAGGACAGGGTCAGTCATTCAGAGAATTCAGCCCTGAGTAGCCCCAGGGACTGGGGAGGGGCCTCCAATTCCAGGCCAAAGGCTTCAAAGGCTAGTTTCCCCGCCCACTGCCTGACCTGTTCCCCATCACAACAAGCTGAGGGCACCAGTTCCTGTCTGAAAAGCCCAGTAGGAGACTTTCAGCCAACCCCAAACTAGAAAGAAGCTTGGTTTGGGGTCACAGGGAGGACAGAGGGGCTATCACTGTCAGTGGAAGTGTCTCACCTAGAGATGCCTGCAAGCATTCCTTCTTTGTCACGGCCACTCCCCCAAAGACACACGGAAGATTTCCCTGTGAGCAGCAAACGCCACCGAGCAGTGAGGAATGAAGATGGCCACTGGAAAGATCCTTTCCCTTCCTCCTTTTCAAATCCTCCCCTTGGCCCTTGGACCCTGGCTCCATTTCTCTACAGAGTGGCTGGCCCCAGATGGCCAAGGGCCCTGGGGGTAGCTGTTCCCTGCCACGCAGACTACACACTCCTCTTTCCACAGAGCAAGATAAGATCTACCGCCCCATCTCGGAAAGCCTCCAAAGGCAGATTAATTGGACAGCCCAACACGAGTCGCGTCGTTAAAACAACAGCCTGGGTTGTAAAGTTAAGTAGCAGTAGTGTAATTGCTCTCTCAGCCAGCGACCAGCTGAGCCTGCGGCACCCCCCCTTCCCTTGCCCCCGTGTGCCCCTTTCTAGGGGAAATGAGCCTCTTTTCCATTTGAGAGCTGGTCCAGTTGCCTCGGACTTCTAGGTGGTGATGAACTGGAGGAATTCCAAGAGGACCGGTGCCTCACCTCCACCTCTGTAGATACTGGGGGAACCATGTGGGTTCTCCCCAGGATGAAGCTCCGCTGGGGGCACTGGATCAAAAAAGGAAAGGGAAGCCTGAAGGTAGACTTTGGTCTCCAAAGAGTCCCAGCAGTGATGCTCGCTTTGTGACTTTTGGTGAGTTTCTTAACCTCTCTGTGCTTTATTTCTTACCTCCTCAGACAAGAGCGATAACGATTATAGGATTTGCTTCCCATGGGTTTGTGATGTTGAAATGAGATAGTGCTTGTAACAGCCTTGACATGGTGCCTGGCACACAATAAGCACTTTATAAATGACCTTCACAGCTGCTGGGGGGGGGCGGGGGGACAGCTCACTTGGAGGGTGAGTTCCTATATCCATCTAGTTTCCTGCCTCCCCAAGGTAGGGTGGAAGGATGGAGCTGGAAAAACACTGCCGCACCTCTCAGCCAACACCGTTAGAGAGAAAGACTCAGGCTAGGTCCCCCCTCGAAGTGGGCAGCGGCTCGCTCAACCAAAATCAGCCAAGGCTGCAGAACCGGCAGTGTGTACGGGGTATGTGCTACCACTTCCAGGGTCTCAGCCCCAGGAAAGTGGCCTCCTTCTGGGCAACTCACCCCCCCTCCCCTGTACTATTTTAAGGTATGGCTCCCCATCCTCTCCCCTGACCAAATGAGATTCAATTAATTCAATTAAAGCAATTTTGGAAGCAGCTCCTGAAGGCTTTGGATGTGAGATAATTGCAAGTAATTTGCTTCTGTGAAGAGGAAAAGGTTATACAGGGTCTAGAGTGGGGAAAGAGGTAGCCCCCTCCTCACCAAATGTGCCCAGATCTAGAAGGATTCCACCCAGCAATCTTAGCTGCCCTCCCATTGGCCAAATTGCTTGCAGGTGGGAAGAGGGAGAATGTGGCAGTGGGAGGAGGGTGAGAAGACACTGGAGTGACAGGCTGCCCCTCCTCCATCCCTGAATCCGAAGTGCCTGTGAGAGGTGGGGGTGGGAAGCTCCTCCCTCCCCTCCCCCACAACACTACTGGGCTCCATGGCTAGAGCAGCTGATTACTCAGCCCCAGCCTCCCTGGATTTCGAATGCCTGGGCTTGCCTGTGGGATTGGATCCAGAGGCGATGGAATGTTATCCAGGTAGCTGAGGCCTGTGTAGAGGGAGCTGCGGAGATCAAGGCCCTTCCTAGAATATATAGGGGATATGGGTCAGTGGGGTAGGAACCATTGGAGGTGGACAGTGACTGCCGGTTCCCAAGTCTTCTGAGATGCCCTTTCTGTCCCCTCCCACAATCTCTCCCCTCCTATACTCCAGCACTTTCTGGTTCTGCCTGGTGTCTAATTAAAATCCCTTCCATTGTCTTGATGGCAAATCTACTGTCAGCTTTCTGGCCCAGAGTCACTAGTTTCTTCCTCCCCAAAAGCATTCTGTGATTTGGTGTTCCTGTCCCCACTCCACTTTACCTGGATAGTTCTTTCCTGGCCGGGCCTCAGGTAGTGTAGGGCTGGTGATGGAGGAGGCTGGAGTGCCCCATTCCTTGGGATCCCATGTTCCAGGACATAATGCCTTAATGATTAAGATGCAAAAGAAAAAGTCACTTATCCAGAAAAGTCTGTCATGTCCCATCTTCCACCTTTGCTTCTCCCATCCCAGAAGGGGTCCCTCAGCTCCTTTTTCTCCCATTGCTTCCAGTGCACCCCTTCTCCCAGCTGCAGGACTGTTGGAAGTGGGGCCAAGGAGGAATTAATTTCCTCAGTGAGTCCTTACTTCACAATGGGCAAGCTCGGAAAGGGAAGCCTGTGTCTCTACCACCTCATGCCTCTACCTCCCATGCCCCAGCCAGCTCAGATCCAGCACAAGTGGAGAAGTACAGAGTTCATGTTAACAGACCAGCCTGAGGACCCTGGGCAACAAGGGAGTAGCCTGAGTTTGGGAGGAAGAGACAATGTCATCCTCAGCTACATAAATGTCCAAAGTCAGCCTAGCCCACATGAGGCTCTGTCAAGGAAGGAGGTGAGAAGCGAGAAAAAGAAAACTAGAAAGAGGCTGGTATGTGATAGTCTGTGCCTTTAAATCCAGCATTCTGTAGTCCCAGGCCAGCCAGAGCTACATAGGGTGCCCTGTCTCAAAAATAAATAGGGCTGGAGAGATGGCTCAGAAGATAAGAGCGCTGGCTGCTCTTTCAGAGGACCCAGGTTCAATTTCCAGCACCCATATGGCAGCTCACAACTGTCTATAACTCCAGTTCCAGGGGATCTGATACCTTCACACCAATACACATAAAATAAAGTTAAACAAACTATTAAAAAATAACAATTAAAAAATAAATTAAATAAATACATATCTAAAAAGAAGGAAAAAAACCTGCAGTTTCTCTCCGTCCTCATTTCTCTCTCTCTCTCTCTCTCTCTCTCTCTCTCTAATGTGTGCAGGAACACAGTTTTTTTTTATTTCAATCCTCTGGCTTTTCTCTCACCCCATCCTTTCCCCAGGCTAATGTTTTCTGTTTTCTGGACATGCTTTCCTAGGTGCTGCTGGGGAGGAAGGTTGAATGGCCACAGAAACCCAATAAAATGATGATTTCATTTTCTTTGCTCATAGAAGCCTTGCCTGCTTCTTTCTCTGAGCTTGGGCTAGAACTCCCGTCCCCAGATCCTCCCCGCACACTTCAGGCTGGCTCCCGGACATGCCCATAGCACCCTATGCTGCCACTCAAAACTAGTTAAGGGTGGGAGCTTTCTTCTGGACTTCTCCATGGATCCTTCTGTTCCCCTGCTCGGACACCAACTCCAGCCTGAAGGAGGGACAAAGGGACCCAGGGTCCCTGGCTGGCAGAGAAGGCTGTAGGCTTGGAGCCCTGTGTTTGCTATTGCTTACTGGGTGACCTGGACAAGTTATAGACTCTCTGCGACTCACAGGACTCCCTTTTGCTAGGGACGGTGGTATTACCACCACTTTCCCCTCAAGGCTAGAGTTTTCTAAGGCAGACTCAGAATCTCCCATTAGACTGCCAGCTCTCCAAGAAACTCTGCTTCCCTGGATCAGATAGGATGTGTTCTGTGCCTTTGTCTGACCTTGAGCTACTGAGCCACTGAGCCTGGTTGGGCCATCCCAGAAAGGGGAAAGGAGTGGACCCCATGGAGGATGGCAGGTTTTCTGATTTGTCTCCTCCTGGTGCCAGTCCTCAGCTTCTCTGGCTCCCAAATGGAGAGATGAGCTCCCTTTCAGGGGATAGTGCCTTTCCTCAGATTTCCTCCTGGACCGGCTACCTTTCAGAGCTCGAGACTTTAGGAAGTCACTTGCCGCTCACTGCCCAGAAGAAAATTTCTGCCTGCGGCCTCCATTGGCAAGTCCGTGACTAAAACATAAGGCACATGATTGGATCAAGTGTGTTACCCTGCTCTCTTTCTCTGTCCTGCCTCGCACGAAGGGAGACAAGATGACTTACAGGCTCCCCCAAGACCCAGGTTGCCAGAGATCACCCTTCCTCCAACCCTGATGCTCCCTTTATGAGGAGGGGCTGAGCAGAAAGGGGCAGGCAGAGGAGAGAGCCCGGATTGGCAGCTATTATTGCCTACACCACCAGCAAGGCCTACACAACCACTGGGCCATTCCTCTCTCCGGACAGAGGAGCTGCTCTAGGTCTCCGCAAGCTGGGGCCTGCCACAGACTACTCCTCCCAGCCCTGGGGCTGTGGGGAATTCTTTGCTCCAACAGCTCCTCAGGGAAGCCAGACTGCACGAGGCTCCTGACATGCCTCTGCCTAACGCCTAACTTCTGTCACATTCCCTGAGCCCAGGGGGATCAGCTGGGTCCACCAAGGCAGGGCCTTCCACCCCTGTGACCCTAGGCCTTTGTCTCACTTCCTCGAGGCTTGAGCCTCCCTTCCCAAACCTGGAATTCTGCCTTAAGACTCACTCAGCTCTGGGCCCTCCCAGCCTTTGGCAACTCCATCTGGAAAAGAAGAAATAAACCCCCTGCTGCTAAGAAAATTTACCTTCTCTTCTAGACAGACTTCATCATTTTATCATATGGTCCCCTGGAGTGCAGATATTCAGCTGAGAGACTTAGGGCAGGGTACTTTATCCTTCTGGGTCTTTATTTCCTCACCTCTGCATCAGGGCTAATGAGCAAAATGGTGCATACTGGGGTCAGGGGTTTGACTCAGTTGGTAGAATACTTTTTTTCTGTCTTTTCTTTTCTTTCTTTCTTTTTTTTTCTGAGACAGGGTTCTCTGGTTGTCCTGGAACTCACTTTGTAAACCAGGCTGACCTCGAACTCACAGATACCTGCCTGCCTCTGCCTCACAAATGCTGGGATCAAAGGTGTGCCACACCACTGCCTGGCTCAGCTTGCTTCCATATACAACCCTGAACCATCTTCCCAGGGGACTGGAATTTCCCATATCAATCATAAGTCAAGAAAATGTTCCACAGACATGCGCAGAGGCCAATCTGATGAAGGCAACCCCTCAGTTGAGGTTTTCTCTTCCCAGGCGACTCTAGTTTGTGACAGAAACCAACCACTGCAAGGATACATTTCTACTCTGGGAAGCCAAAGCATTAACAGCTAGGTTCCTGAGTTCAAGTCCACCTCCATAACCTTGAAGCTCACCAGACAATGAAGATGATAATGTGTTCTTCCTGAGGTTACTGTGGGACTCGGACTGGGTATAACTCAGTAGGGGGCACCTGCTTAGCCTGTGAGAATTCCATTCCCAGCCCTCAGGAAAAGGATGGCTCAGCATATAAGGGCGCCTGCCACTCCCAGGCCTGACAACCTGACTTCAACCCCACAACCCACACAACAGAAGAAAAGCAGCTCCTGAATGTTGACATCTGACCTCGGCATCGTCACGTGGGAGCTCACACATGAATAAATGAATACATTCAATAAAAATATTTTTTAAAAACTCCACAGAGCGCTGCACTATAGTGACTGCTGAGCAGGAGAACTTAGCTCCATGAGTCTCACCCAGGCCCCTGAACCTCGCCATTCTCTGCTCCAGAGCCTGCTCCAAGCACGTGTCTCTGTGTGGTGACCCACTGTGAGCAGAGCTGCAATGTGGGCAGGCTCCCTCAGACTTCCGGCAGTGTGTGTGTGTGTATGTGTGTGCTTGCATGTGTGTGTGTGTGCATGCGTGCGTGTGTGTGCGCTTGTGAACCGCTTTGTGATGAGAGGAGGTGGGTACACAGGAGGTGGTTAAGGGGAAGGTCCTTCTGTGCTTCCAGGACAGTCCACGGGGTCTAAGGAGGATGGCTCCCAAGGAGGTGAGGCTCAGCCTGAAGGGCATAGCTAACACCCAGGCAGGTGAGCCCACTGACTTCTTTTATTTATTTATTATTGGGTTTTACAAGACAGAATTTCTTTGTGTAACAATCTTGGCTGTCCTGGAACTCATTCTGTAGACCAGGCTGGCCTCAAACTCAGAGTTCTGCCCGCCTCTGCCTTCCAAGTGCTGGGATTAAAGGTGTGCCACCATAGCCCAGCGTATTTTTTTTTAATTATTTTGTTTGGGGACAAAGCCTTCAAGTGTAGTCCAGGCTACTCTCAACCCACAGCCTTCCTACATCCTCCTTCTGAGTGCTGAGATTACAGGTCTGTGCCACCATGTCAACCCGACTTCTTCATTCTGGAAACATCTCTCTGCCTCTAACCCCAGGACACTCACACGAGGTGTGGGAGAAGGGGAGCACAACTGTTTCCTTTGGTATTTGATTGACACCTAGAAATTCTGACACCTACAAAATTGAACCCACACACACACACACACACACGCACACACATACCTAAGATAAGGAGACTTAATATGGTGGCTAAATACAGGATACATATAAGACCTCAGTAACAGTTCTCTAGTATGGCAGTAAAAGAAGAAAAATATCCCTCTTATAAGGGAAATAAATGTAAAACAGCAAGCTACTGTCAGGGTACACCCCTGGCTCCTACCGTTGTCCTTTCACTGGTCCCAGGATATAGCCCTTTCTAAGTGACTGTCCCTTCACTAAAGCTGAAGCTCAGCAGGTTTACACTGGAATCAAGAAAGCCCTTTCACCGTAGAAGGAAGAATTCTTTTTAGAATGTGTGCTCACATGCGTGCTCAATTGTGTGTGTGTGTGTGCATGCACATGCATGCATGTGCATGCGTGTGCAAGCATGCATGAGTGCTGTGTGTGCATATTTGCAGGCACAAGTATGCTTGAACTTTTGGCAGTCGGTTCTCTCTGTCCCTCTTGTTTCTCCAGGCTAGCCAGCACTCCACATGGACACCCATCGTGGCTTCAGGAATCAAACGCAGGTCCTCCAGCTTGTGTGGCAAGCTCTTCTACCCACCGAGTCATGTGACCAGCCACATAAAGAATTCTATGGAAGACCACCTTCCACAGAGGAGGAGGACCCACTTCTGAACGTCCATTGAGGGTGCTAAAACTTCCCTAGGGTCAGTGGGAGTGTCTGGATTGCCCATAGATGACTTAATAGAAAAGTAACAGTAGTCTGAGCTCTCAGCATGGTGCCAAGCTGTGTGCCAAGCCCTTCCTTCGCATATGTGTGTTATCCCATTTTATTTCCTTAGCAGTCCTAAAAGAGAGAGATGATTAGCTTCATTTTATAGGCGAGTGAAAGCCTGGTTCAGAGAGGGCAGGTGACTGGCCTGAGGTCACACAGCCTCAGGTATCTCACCTGTAAAATGGGATCATAATGGCACTGGCCTTGCCAGGTACTTATCAGGATCCAATAAGAGGGGACTCAGGAAAGCTTTTGGCACAGAAGCCGTGTGCCTGGCCCACAGTAGGTCCTTATCGAGTCCTATCCAGCACTTCGGAGGAGCAGTTTCTTCTGCTTCTTTGCTACCAGCTTGGCCCCTGTCCCCTCAGGCCTACACACTCCTCTGGCTGCCCCTGCTCCCTGGACGGAGGTTGTCTCATTCTTCCCTCTTCTGCCATTGGTGATTCCTGAGCTCAGGGCACAACTGACTGGCCCCGGGGGTGGGGGTGGGACTGTGCCACACGCGTCGCATGACGTGGCCAGGTGCCCTCAGTGTGGCACACAGGGAAGGGTGCGCTGTTGCTGTTTGCCAGGTGCGAGGTGAACCGCCTGGGGGGAGGGGGGAGGGGACGCCCCTCCCTCACGGCAGCTGATCCTCCGGGTGTGGAGCCTCCTCCTGCTTACTCAGCAAACAGTAACAGTCCCGCGCTGATTTGTCCTGGGAGACAACCCAGGAATTTTGGCCCACAGGCCCCGCCTCCTGTTGGTTCCCCTTCTCAGGTTGCCCCCTTCCTGGGTGCCCTTAGCTCCTCCTCACCTTGAGTAGAGAGCAGCCCCTTCCCTAGTGTCCCCCCCGGGGGGGGCTCAGCATACTAGGACTCTCCTGGGGTTCACCAGGTCAGTGTCCTGATCTTGCACCCCCAGGCAGCTTCTACCACTCTCCAGCCTTCTGGCTGACTGAAGAAAACTCTCCAGGGAGTTGTCATGGGTTGAGCACCCACTCGGAGCAGACTGCACAGATGTAGTGGGGTACAGGGATGCCATCCCTCAGAGGTCTCTCTGTCTCTCCTTTTCTGTGTGAGCTCAGGTAAGTAGCACGGTCTGTCTGTGCCAGCTTCCTGATTAAAGGCCCAGTGAGGATGAGGACGGCAGTCTGTGCTCCTCAGTTACACAGAAAGGTGACCATTTCCCTCCTGTCATCTGGGTAACCCCCAAAAGCCTGCCTAATGAGGCTGTCATCACTGGCCCCACCCACTCTGGCAGCCCCCCAGCTAATGCTGAGAGTGGCCCTGCGTGAGGGTCCTGGGAGCTCTCCACCTAATTGTGCTCACCCCTCAGGCTCTGTGGGCATCCTGATACTCCAGCTGTGCAAGACACCTCCTGGGGTGCCGCTACCCAAGACCCTGCCCTGGAGTCTGCACACTTGTTTTCTGCCTCCAGCTCTGGCCCCAGGATGTGAATAGGAAGGATCTCTCCTTCTTGGCCTGCAATTCTCCCCAGGATGGACAAAACCATAGTAAAGCCCATGCCTGTGCTCCAAACTGGAGGGACCATGCTGGCTCTCTCAGAGCTGAGCAAGGAGAGGCCTGGACAGAATCGCTGACTTGGTGTGAGAAGCATGTCTGAGAGACAAAGGAGAAAAACTGGCTTGGGACTGAGGGTTCAAGTTCAGGGAGGACCTTCTGGAAGAGAAGGTTTTGGGCTCCATGGAGGAAAGCTTGCCTTGTCTTCATCCGTAACTTCTTGACCCACACTGCTCCCTCAGCCTCCTACTTCCTCCTCCTACTCCTATCCCACCAGAGCCCATGCCCACTTTCCTTCTGCCCTCCTCCTCTGGGCTGACAGAGGAAACTCATCTCCAAGCATTTTTTGGCCTCTGAGCCTACCAGTCTGGGGCGGTGGGGTGCTGTAAACAGCTTATTACAGTGATTAAACTGCAATTAAAGCTGGAAAAACAGAGGCCATGTGCTGGCTGTTGGGTCTTCCCCCCCAATTGTGCTCCCCTTCCCATCTGATCCACTCTGGGCTTAGTAATCCAACTGGGGCCCCCACGCAGAAGCTGGGTTGCAGGCTCCTTGCTCCGGTACACAGACTTGCCCCCTTTCATTCTCAGGGTGTCAGTCCATATGGGTCTTTGTTTGCAGGAGGGAAGGGTAAATTGTAGGTTGCCATGGGAATGGTGCATGGAGGCTGGATTGGATCTCTCTAAGATCTCTCAGCATCTAGGACCCTTCTCAGGGTCAGGATTATGACACCCCTTCTCATTCACATCCCCAAGAGTTGCTTCCTCCACCCAGAGGGCCGGGGCCTTTCCTTCTCCAAGTTCAAGGTGTCAGGGTAGCTACTGGCCCACCAGAGAGGCTGGAAACAGTCAGAACATCACTTTTAATGAACTCAGCATCCGGAAAGGATCAGGGATCTTCTGAGCCTGGCCCTTGCCTCCTGGGCTCTCACCTGACATCACTCGGGATTCAGTCTTTTGCTTCTCTCTTAGGTCTTGTTCCTTTCCATCCCATGGGGTTGGGGGAGCCTTGTGCAAGCCCATGTCTTCACAGGGCATGTGCCCACCATTCCTGACACTGCTCAGACTACCCCTTCTCTCTCTGGTGCAGCCTTTCAAAGCATCCTTTCCATCTGCCCCAGCTTCCCCAGCTGACTGTGGGTCTCAAAGTGTTTCATCTGTTTCTGGTCCTGGAAGTCTCAGCTCAGGATCTGAGGTCCTTCCACAGGCCGTGGTTGTCTGTGCCTGCCACACAGCTCAGGAAACAGTGGCTGGCCTTTTTGGCAAGCACCCAAAGTTGGTGGATCAGTCAGTGTGGCAATGCAGAGATGGCCAGTCAGCCAATGTTATGAATGAGATTAGGTCCAAGGCTGAATGGAGAACAGGACAAGTCAGATTGCCAGTAGCTGCTTCCATTCACTAAGCAGGTTTCGCCAGGGCTGGGTGCCTTGCTAAGCATTTTACTTAGATTATCCTCCTTAATCTTCCCCACAGCTCTGTTGGTTGGTAGGATCATCCCTATATTACAGGTGAGGAGACCTAAGTTCAGAAAGGTTAAGTGACTTGGCCAGGGCCACACAGCCAGTAAAGTCATGAAGACCGGATCCAAAAGGCTCCAGAGTGCACATTCCTGACCACAACGTTAAGCTTTTCTTAGGGCTTGCCCAGAGGAAGAAGACTGGCCCTCCCTCCCCTTAGACCTCTCTGGGGAGAAGCCTGCTGAGGGCTGACCATGTGGGACAGGCTGGTGGAGTTATGGTCACCTTTTAGACTCTGCCAGCGCTTTACCATTGACTGACAGAAAAAGTCCATCCAGAGAACTCATTCTCTGTGGAGACCTGGGTCCAAATCCCAGCTCTGTCTTGGATTTGCTATGTGACCTCCACAGACTCTTCAGCCTTGACTTTCATTTTTGCCCTCTTGTGGTTTGGGTTTTCCAGACAGGGTTTCTCTGTGCAGCCCTGGCTGTCCTGGAACTCGCTCTGTAGACCAGGCTGACTGCAAACTCAGAGATCCACCTGCCTCTGCGGGGATTAAAGGTGTGTGCCACCATGCTGCCTGGCTCATTTTCTCCCTCCCTACCCCTTTTGGTTTGTTTGTTTGTTTGTTTGAGGCAGGTTCTTATTATGTAGCCCAGGATAGCCTTGAATTCGCTGTGTAGCACAAGCTGGCCTTGAATTCAATATTTAGTCCAGGCTGACCTAAATTCTCAAATCTCCTGTTGCAACCTCCAGAGATCTGGGATTACAGACCTGAACCACTGTGTCCAGACTTCTCTTCTCCTTCCCCTCCTCCTTTTCTTTTGTGGTGCTAGGTGTTGAATCCAAGCCTTCGTGTATGCTAAGCATCAACTCTACTATTGCTGGAGCCTCAGTTTTCCCAGTTGAAAAGTGGGCACTATCCCACTCATCTGCCCAACTGTTGTTCACCAGGTAGTTTACCAAATGCCACCTGTTATATAACATCATGATCTTGGAAGGCAGCGGCCTTCAGGCAGACTGGGGTTCCCCAGCCTGCCCCTTCGTCCCTGTAGCTTGCCCAGAGACAATGTGTGTAGTCAGGCAGCACCTGGAAGAAGGGTGGGCTCTGTAGCCCCACCTTGGCATGCTGCCAGGTCCCTCCCCCAAGCTTTTGTCCCCACGGGGCTCTTCATCAGGGTGGGTGAAGGGCAAGCTGACCCCTGGCCTAGAGGTGGGCCTGGAGGTGAGGAAAGGAGGAAGGGGAGGTCAGGGGTGGGGCTGACCCCGCGGGAGGTCACCTGGGCAGTTAATCCAGCCTGACAGAGCTGGGATGAGCTGGGAGGAATTAGGCCCTTACAACACCCTTTCATCCGTCACCGCCTGTCTGCCCGCCCAGCCTCCCTCCTTCCTTCCTCTCTCTGCCCTTTTCTCCTCTCTCCCTCCCTTTGCTGGCAGCCCAGCCCTAATAAAATGCAGTGTCTCCAGCGAGTCTGCCCGGCTGCCGCCTTGCTGCTCCTGCCTGCACGCAGCCCTCAAACCAAAAGCTCAGAGCAGCCCCGCCTGGCAGCTGCCAGTTTAACCCTTGCCAGTCCAAGTCAGTCACATGGGCGTGGCCTCCTCCCTGGCTGGCTTGCAGAATGGGTGAGGCCTACTTGGAGAGGTACAGGCCAGAGAAGGGGTTGAGGTCCTGTCCTGAGGATAGGGCTTCTGTGTGGCGCCCACGCTCTGTCTTCTCATCTTTACCACGTCTCACTCCATAGGTCCCCCCCAGAGTCTCTGTCTGACTGGACACTAAGACCCGGTGGTGGTTCCAGGCCGAGTTGGGTCACAGTGGCTGCTGAGTGTGTCCTGACTTTCTAAACAAGAATGCTTCTGTGCACATGTGTGTGCATGCATGTGTGCGTGATAGGGGAACCTGAGTGTGTTCTGCACGTGTGTATGGGGGGGCCTAGCTCTCTTTAGTTTATTATGTTAGTGTTATGCCTCAGGTGTGTGTGTGGGGGGTAAGAGATGTCATTTTCCTCAAAGGGTAATGATTTTTCTAGTGGGACTTCATATACATGTGACAAGAGATATCATGTGTCTATCAGATAGAAAGCTTCATAGTGTGGTCATGCATCTATGCCATCTCCTGGTGCACGCGCACACACACACACACATACACACACATACACACACACACACATGCTCACATACTCATTCTCTCAGAAGCCTTGGAGTTGGGATCTGGAAGCAGGGGTCAGCATTTCCAGCATAGGCAGTCAGTGACAGCATCTAGAAGATTCTGGGCCAGGACCACACCCTTCCCAAGAAGGCAAACACAGACCCCCTCCCCCATCTCATTGCTCCCCAATCCCAGTCTTAGGTCCCACCAGCTATAGGACCAGTACCTCCTGTTAGCTGGCCCCACTCTCACCTGAGCTAAAAGGGATAGACGGGTGAGGGGCTGGGAGTGCCTGGGCGTGGAGGCAGGGGGTTTTACATGCATGTGCAAGCATGTCTATGTGTGAACTCAAGATCAAAGTGCAGCCCGAGGTGACCTGGCAACAGTGGAGGTGGTGGCAGAGGACAGCTGGCTGACGGAGAACACCAAGCCACCAAGCAGAGCGGAGTCAGGGAGGCCTTGGTTGGGAGCCTCTACCCGGGCCTGCTCACAATGTGGGTAGCCACAGGGTCAGGAACACCTGCCCCCCATCTCAGCATCCCCTAGAAGCTCAGAGGGCCCTCCTCACTTAACACATCTTCCAACTGCAGTCCTCCCCTCAGAAGTGCCTGCCCCTAGTCTACAGTCCAAAGAGCACTGTGGTTATTTTCTTCTTCTTCTTCTTTTTAATTTTATTAACATTATATATAAAGACTGGTCCAGTAAGAAAGCAGAAATGAGAAGGCTGGGGAGGGGTGGGAGCTGGCTTCATTCCTGTCCCCTTGGGGTGGGACTTGGAGACCCACCACATCTCTCCTTGCTCCTGCACCTCCCACGAAACCCAAATCCAGTGGAGCCCGCAACACACAGGGAGATTGGTCCAGGAGGAACAGGGTCACATAAATAGGAAACCACAAGGGAGGAGGCTGCTTCTCTTGGTTGCTCTTTAAAAAAAAAAAACAAAAAAACCCCACACACTATATATATAAAACTACACAGCCTTTTACCTCTCCTTCTCTTCGATGTCTTACCACATCAGGGGCAAAAGAAAGTTAGCTTTGGGGGGACACTTGGGCCAGAGAGAGGCACTACTGGTACCAGCCCTCTGAGCAGCCAGCCTCACCCCTAAGGCACTGAGTCCTAGGCTTCCTCTGTCTCCTGACCCCTAGCTCGCATCCTGCAGCTGAGGGGAAGCAATCCCTTTCCAAAGCTGTGGTGAAGGGAGTGTTGGGGATTTGTCTTGCCTGGTGTATCTCTGCAGAGAGTTGGGGTTTGACCCACCCAGACTGCCAGCTTACTGGGAGAAAAGGAAGGGGTGATGGGGAGGGGGGAGGGGGGGCAGAGCAGAGCTGCCCACCTGTGAGATGAGTGGAATTTGGTCCTAACTGTTAACAATGCCCTTTGTTGTCCGATGCTTCAACAGCTTTTAAAACCAGAGTTGTGCAAAGTCCTGTACATGGAAGAAGAAATGGGGTCCTTAGGAAAAATACACATGGGTGGCCCTTCTCCCCAGGGAAGGGGCGGAGAGAAGGCTCCTTTAACTCTTCCCTGGACATTAAAAGGTTTCCTCATTGGGGGGAGTTTTCTTTGGTTTAACCCTCAAATCTTAAGTGAGGGCTAGGTCAGGCCCCCACCTTGAGGATCAGCCATGATGCGGTGTCCAATGTCTTTCAAAGAGTGGCTCAAGAGTGGCTTGGTTGCCCCGGTGACTTAGGTCTGGCAGTGCTGGAATTCACGGTCCCTGGTGCCCCAGGGCAGGCGGGACCGGCAGATACTCCGACTCTCCCCATTTTGGAGGTCTCTACTGTGTCGGAGAGGCTGGAAGGTGATGAGACATCTGGAGACAACGCCGGGTTCCTGGAGCAGAGAGCGTGTGCTGTCTCCATCGGACCGAAATGCCTCGATATTTGGAGGGCACCCCAGTCTAAGCAGGAGGAGGGAGGTTGGTTTAGGGGGGCATCCTTGGTCCATGCATATCTCATCTGGAGGTTCTTGGGTCCCTGGAAGGGACAAGGGAGAGTGAAGGGAGTCTTTCCCCTGTGCCCCTGGATGATTCCTGAGTGTCGCTAGGTTAGGGCACCTTCTGCCTGGTCCTGGGGGGGTCCTTCGCGGGGGGCGGGGCTCAGGCCAGGTGGGTGCTCAGTACACAGCCCCAGGGTTAGGTGGGGGCCCCGGGGAGGCATGGTGCAGGGTAGCCGGCTGAGGTGGCTGTTGCTGTAAGTGGGGTCCGCTGAGGTTCTGTGCGTGGTACCAGGAGTTGGTGGGGTCGTCCAGGTAGTTGGGGGAGGCACTGTACGGGAGCGGTGGGGGCAGTTGGTTGCGGGTAGGGGCTGGAGTGGAATGGGAAGACGTGTCCCAAAGGGCGGGTGACGGCGGAGAGTTGCAGGCCATGGAGTCGCTATTGTTGGGGCTGTGCTCCAGCGGCACCTCCCCGTTCTTGTAGAGCTTTTTGAACTTGGAGCGGCGGTTCTGGAACCAGATTTTCACCTGGACAGAATAAGAAAAGAGCAAGCAGTTAGCCTCTCTGGGATGCCAAAAGGAAACCCCACAGGGAACCAGTACCCAGCCTCTATGGGAAACTAGGCAAAAACCTCAGGGCCTCCACTCCCAAGCCAGCGTCTTTCTTTCCAGTTGGAAAAGAACTGCGGCTTGGAACATTCTACTGGTCCCGTCTGCCACTTCCAAAGTGCAACCTTAAGCAGGTTACTTAACCTCTCTGGCCTAACCTTCCTCTCATTGCAAAATGGAGACCGTGACAACACTATCATCTATCTCAAAGGGTCACTGTAAGGCTCAAGAAAGTTAAGACACAAAGAATACTGAAATGGTATTACTACACAGCAAACCCTCAATAAAAAGACACCCTAAGTGAGACCTGGGCAGTTTGTGGTATTTTGCCCACATCAGAGGCCCTAAGCTGAGGTTCACAGATACACAGCGACAAACACACACCCACACAGGTATTTCCATACTCAAAGACATACCCACTCACAGCCTCACAGAGCCACCAGATGGTAAAGCTATAAATGCAGGCAGATACACCCAGATAAGCACCCAAAACATGAACACCCCCATTCACACACAGGGTTCTTGGGGGCTCTGGTTGGGTATTGGGGGTGACCAAGGGACTCGGAGCAGGTGAACCTGAGTCCCTAAATTTCCCCTGGGATATCTCCCCCTCCGCCTGCCTCTCTCCACCCCGTGACTGGCACAAACAATGAATCAGCTCTTCCCCAGGTGACCCAGATCCCCGACGGACCAGGCCCCACGCAGCCCAGCCACAACCAAGGCCAGCTTGTCAACATCTGTAGAGAGCCAGGCACCCAACATTCCTCCCCAGAGCAGTGAGACTTCTTGGTGTTTAGGGGACGGGTAAGGGGGTGGTGGAAGACTCCCAATGTCTGACTCTACGTCCTTTTGTTCGGGAACCTCTCGCTCGGCCTGACTTTGGGCAGAGACATTTGGGTGCCAAGCAGGACCATGTTTTTACACAAGCGTACATTTTTGTGTATGCGCTAACTGGTGCCCCAGTACAGATACTTGCCTTCTGTTTGCAAAATGACCCTTAAAGGACCTCCTTCACTCCTTCCATTTTCCTGGCATGTCGCCTGTCTGCCCACCACCACCACCACCACACACTTCGTCTGGGAGAGAGAAAACTCCTGTGTCCTGTAATATTGCTGAGGGCCTTGGGAGCTGGGAGTTCTGGGGTGCAGAGGAGGACATCTCTCCGTGACAGACATACACAGTTGCATAAATTCACAAGGATGCACACTGCACCCGTCTACACTCGTTACTCTAAACCTTTCAACAAACGCTGAGACTTTTCGAGTCGCTCAACCCACAGGCAAGAGTCGCTGCAATCTGCTGAGGGGCAGGGGTTGGGGGTACTTAAAGGTCCAGTCAGGCTCATAGGTACCCCGGTGCTCACGTTCCTACCTGCCCCCAGGGACTCTTGAGCTTTCAGTACTAACCTGTGTTTGTGTGAGGCCCAGCTGTGCAGCTAGCTCTGCGCGCTCGGGCAAGGCCAGATACTGGGCTTTCTGGAAACGGCGCTGCAGGGCAGCCAGCTGATAGCTGGAGTAGATGGTGCGCGGCTTTCGGACCTTCTTGGGTTTGCCGTTCACCATGCGTACCTCGGCTTCCGGCTCCTCTTTCACCGACACTGCAAGGAGGAACGCACCAGCTTAGCCTCGGCCTGCGACCCCGCACTCTCTATGATCCCCCTCTGTCGAACTCCGCACCCTCCGGCCCACTGATCTCCCCGGGACTTCTTTGGAGAAGCGTTGTGCCGCCCTCGCCCAGGGAGGGAACCGCGGCGACCCA